>JAFVLL020017883.1:0-23226 GCA_021397915.2 Tor tambroides | reverse complement strand
GAAGCTTGTGCGTGTCACATGTGCGTCGAATACTAGAACAAACCTTATTGATTCTTGAGCCTCATGCATGGACGTTTGAGCTTCTGTGTTTACCATATGTGATGTGCTCTATGTATGTGTATAGTTATGAATGAGATTTTTCATTCATCTGTAAGAAAATGTCACATGCCTTTAATTTTTGGTCAGGAATCACTATTTTTTTGGTTGCTGAGTGAAAATAAAAATGTTGACAGTGTCATGAGCAATGTCTGATCAAAAAACGTACTGACTTCTGTCATTACATGTATGTTACATGAATTTCGTAGGTTTAAGCTAAGTTAGCATGCTCTGCGATGTTAACAGTATGTTAAACTATTGCACTGAGCAGTTTGTTTGCACAACAATGGCAACATAAAATGCCAATTGTAAAGTCACAATGAAACGGAAGTAGCAACAAATCTTTTCTTTGGTACTGTGATGTATGTCTAAGTGTAATGGATTATTGAAAAAGAAAGAAAGGGTGGTTCTATACATCAGTTGACTGGATGGAGGCAGATCTGAATGTGAACTTGTAGTTGATTGTAAGAAAGGGGCGGAGTTTACGTGGACGAAATTGACAAGTCAGAACCAGTTTAATCCATTTTGATTAAAAGTTAGGTTAAAAAATTAAACAAATGCAATTTAATTATTAACAATTAATAACAATTTAGAATTGAATTTTAATTTCATGCCGATTTTAAGACCAAACAAAAGCCAAGGGCCCTATCATACACCCGACGCAATGCGACACCAGGCGCAATGCAAGTGTTTTTTGCTAATTTCATCCCAACACAGTTATCATTTTCACATCCAGCGCCACGTTGTTTAAATAGTGAATGCACTTGTGGCCATCTGTTCGCCCATGGGCGTGCAGGTCTGAAAACGAAGTGTGTTCAGGCGCATTGCTATTTTGAGGCAACTGAAAACTATTGCGCCACTGACCAACTAAAACCTGGTCTAAAGTCAATGGCGCAGTATTTTTAAAAAAAAATTATTTAAAAAGTGTTAGTAATATGTGCCTATAGGCGGGTACACAACGCACATATGCTCTGCTTATTACACACACAGGAACGCGCAGCAGTACACAAACATGCCAAATATTAAAAATGAAAGGATTGCAATGTAAAAGATTATTATTGTTTACTTTAAACTCGCGCACGAGCAGATCCGTTTCCTCTCTGGAGAAGCATTCAGTCTTTGCTTTTGCAAATTCCGCCATGTAAATAGCGAATCTGCCATGGTGCAATCGCAACTGGCTTTTAAAGGGAATGGGAGATGAGACTCTGATTGGTTTATTGCACATTACGCCCAAAACACACCAATGACTCATTAAGAGAATAGGTACAACCCTTTTGGACCATGCACCTGGTGTGCCAGTGTTATGTATGTGTTTGGCGCTTCAGACCATGCGCTTAGATCATTAAAATAGAGCCCCAACTGTTTACTGTTAAACTAATGTACACGCAACTGGCTAAATGGCTGGTGCCCACTTATCTGCTTTTCAGTAAATCTGTTGTTACTGGCTGAACCTTCTATCACCTTATTAATATTTATGATCCAAGCTGATAAAGTTTTATAATGTGCCCCCGACTTTTCATATCGTTCCTACGCCCCTGATAATTACCCACAATTCTTTGCAGCTCTGCAATGTGCTTGCTCTATTTTAGACATACACAAGGGAGAGCAGATGTACAACAGGTTGAGCAGCTTACTTCACACAGTCACACTTCATAGCAAACTAATATTGTATCCCAGAGACAGGAGGAGTTTAGCGAGAAAATAAGGTGCTGCTAACCTCTACTTGCTCTCTCTCTCGTTACACACATGCTCATTTACAAGTCTGTAGTGCTACTCAAAACAAGCAATGATTTCCAATACTAAATGTGAGTCGAATTTGCTCTGAAATAGCTTTTGGTGGGAAGCCCTATACATATTAACACACCGACACGCTTAACCTACAAATATACACAAGCACGTTCACCAACTCAAGTTGAGCTGACACAATAGGAGACCTGCAGATCATCCGCACCTTCAGTTAGTCTCTGAATGCAGGTGCACGTCCTGGCACTGGGCCAAAATGAAGAGGACAAATGGATATAGACAGAGCAGATGACATCAGGGCATAAGAGACAAGAGGGAAGGGATACGCAGAAAGTGAAGGGTAAGGAAAGTAAGGGATGGGGGTATTTAGCAATGCACCACTCCGAGAGGAAGAGAGGGTGCTGGCGCAGGGGTGGGGGAAGGGTATGAGGAACATTTGCAGTGTTAAAGGAACCATCTTCCTCCTGCGGTGGTCTAGAGGGAGAAAGGAAGAATATTGGGAGTACAGGGGGGAGACTGAATTATTGCATCTTAGCCCACATATGGACATGGACAAAGACAAGCAGTACTAACATGCAATACTGAAACTAGAGTGGGAAAAGAGAATGTGCAAGAAAAAGAGACAAGCCAAAACCAAAAGGATGAGATGGCTGTAGAGAGAGAGCATGGAGGGGTAGGGGGCGGTGTAGGGCAAAGAGCACAAATATCTTTCCTGTCAGCAGATAGCAAATTTGTTGTTGTTGTTTAACGTGCCGTGTACAATGACAGAGATTGAACAACTCAGCCTCACCTCTCAGTACTGGTGTCATTTATGTCCCCATCGATTTCTACCAAATCCCAAAATAAAATGCTAACAAATTTATTTATTATTATATTAATAAATAATATATACTTAACAAATAATTTGATAAATGTAATGAATAATATAATAAGCATAAACGCAGTTCTTAAAAAGTCACATATTACTCACACACACACACACACACATATGTATATGACACACGCATGTATACATACATATTTACAAAAATATATATTTATATTATACTGTATATTTTAGAATTATACTTAAATTATATCTATTTATAGATTGAATTATTTAAATCTAAATATATAAAATGATGTATATACACATACATGCACACACACACACACACATACATATATATATAGATATGAATTTTATATATATATATATATATATATATATATATATATATATATGTGACCCTGGACCACAAAAACAGTCTTAAGTGTCAATTTTTCAAAATTGAGATTTCTATATATAATCTGAAAGCTAAAATAAATAATCTTTCCATTGATGTATGGTTTGTTAGGATAGGACAATATTTGGCTGAGATACAACTATTTGAAAATCTGGAATCTGAGGATGCAAAAAAATCCAAATATTGAGAAAATCGCATTTAAAGTTGTCCAAATGAAGTTCTTAGCAATGCATATTACTGATCAAAAATAAAGTTTTGATGCATTTATGGTAATAAATGTACAAAATATCTTCATGGAACATGATCTTTACTTAATATCCTAATGATTTTTGGCATTAAAAAAAAACAAAACAAAAAAAAAACATTTGATAATTTTGACCCATACAATGTAATTTTAGCTATTGCTACAAATATACCCCAGCGACTTAAGACTGCTTTTGTGGTCCAGGGTCACATATATTGATAAATACTATGAGCAAAAATGTAATTCTTAAATAGTCATATATTGCAAATACACATATTTATATATTTTAATTATACATATTTGATTTAATACTTTTAATGCAATAAATAATTTAATATGTGCATGTGCGTGTGTGTGTGTGTATATATATATATATATATACATATATATATATATATATATATATATATATATATATATATATATATATATACACACATATATACACACACACATATATATATATATATATATATATATATATATATATATATATATATTTTTTTTTTTTATTCACACATACACACAAACATGTGTACACACATAAACGTGTGTGTACATATATATATATATATATATATATATATATGTGTGTGTACAATAATATCTCCTAATAGATATTATTGTATCAAGAATGTGAATGTCTTTGGTCAGCTCAGTTTCTCTTGTAATTCAGTTCTGCTCCGTTTTGTCAAGCGTGTGGAAATGTATCTGTTTAAAAGTTTCTACTGTAGATCAGCCACTGATAATCAGAAATTCAGTCATCTTCTCTTCAACGAACAATGCCAAATCAACTGCAAATCCTGCATCCTAAGACACACACACTGGCATATTAGTGATGAAGGTTGATTACAAGTATGTAAGGGTCAGGTTTTCTGTGGTTTATGCTTCTTAAGTGTGTGACTCAGCAGTCTATTCAGAAATCTCCCCCTCTATCTGTCCTCTTTCGTATACAGTATATCTCCTGTTCTTCTCATTCTCCTCCTCTCTTTATACACTGAAGGACCGGAAGGGTCCATTAGCATCTTAAGATGGCTGTAACAGATTCATGTTACTATGTTGTCCACTCAGTCTTCATTTACGAGCACCTAAACATCATCCGGTTTACATGTAACAAGGCAGCAGATGAGCAATTGACCAAGCTAGAACCAAGCCATAAGACCAAGACAAACAAAACCTTCATTTTAGCAGTGTTAGTCTCATACAGACATAGACATACAGTCAGGTCCATAAATATTGGGACATCGACACAATTCTAACATTTTTGGCTCTATACACCACCACAATGGATTTCAAATGAAACGAACAAGATGTGCTTTAACTGCAGACTGTCAGCTTTAATTTGAGGGTATTTACATCCAAATCAGGTGAACGGTGTAGGAATTACAACAGTTTGCATATGTGCCTCCCACTTGTTAAGGGACCAAAAGTAATGGGACAGAATAATAATCATAAATCAAACTTTCACTTTTTAATACTTGCTTGCAAATCCTTTGCAGTCAATTACAGCCTGAAGTCTGGAGCATAGACATCACCAGACGCTGGGTTCATCCTAGTGATGCTCTGCCAGGCCTCTACTGCAACCGTCTTCCAGTTCCTGCTTGTTCTTGGGGCATTTTCCCTTCAGTTTTGTCTTCAGCAAGTGAAACGCATGCTCAATCAGATTCAGGTCAGGTGATTGACTTGGCCATTGCATAACAGTCCACTTCTTTCCCTTCAAAAACTCTCTGGTTGCTTTTGCAGTATGCTTTGGGTCATTGTCCATCTGCACTGTGAAGCGCCATCCAATGAGTTCTGAAGCATTTGGCTGAATATGAGCAGATAATATTGCCCGAAACACTTCAGAATTCATCCTGCTGCTTTTGTCAGCAGTCACATCATCAATAAATACAAGAGAACCAGTTCCACTGGCAGCCATACATGCCACAGCATGTCTACCACCACCATGCTTCACTGATGGTGCTTGTGCTTAGGATCATGAGCAGTTCCTTTCCTTCTCCATACTCTTCTCTTCCCATCACTCTGGTACAAGTTGATCTTGGTCTCATCTGTCCATAGGATGTTGTTCCAGAACTGTGAAGGCTTTTTTAGATGTCGTTTGGCAAACTCTAATCTGGCCTTCCTGTTTTTGAGGCTCACCAATGGTTTACATCTTGTGGTGAACCCTCTGTATTCACTCTGGTGAAGTCTTCTCTTGATTGTTGACTTTGACACATACACCTACCTCCTGGAGAAGTGTTCTTGATCTGGCCAACTGTTGTGAAGGTGTTTTCTTCACCAGGGAAAGAATTCTTAGATTCATCCACCACAGTTGTTTTCGATGTCAGGTCTTGGTGTTGCTGAGCTCACGGTCTTGCGTTCCTTCTTTTAAGAATGTTCCAAACAGTTGTTTTGGCCACGCCTAATGTTTTATCTCTCTGATGGGTTTTTGTTTTGTTTTTCAGCTTAATGATGGCTTGCTTCGCAGTAGTGACGCTCTTTGGATCTCATCTTGACAGTTGACAGCAACAGATTCAAATGCAAATGGCACACTTGAAATGAACTCTGGACCTTTAATCTGCTCATTGTAATTGGGATAATGAGGGGAATAACACACCTGGCCATGGAACAGCTGAGAAGCCAATTGTCCCATTACTTTTGGTCCCTTAACAGTGGAAGGCACATATGCAAACTGTTGGGAATTCCTACACCGTTCACCTGATTTAGATGTAAATACCCGTTAAAGCTGACAGTCTGCAGTTAAAGCACATCTTGTTTGTTTCATTTGAAATCCATTGTGGTGGTGTATAGAGCCAAAAATGTTAGAATTGTGTCGATGTCCCAATATTTATGGACCTGACTGTATATATACACACACGTGTCTATATAATATGTATATATATGAGTCTATATAATGTATCAAAAACGTTTAATGTCTGTATTTAGATATACATGGATTGATTCAGTGATACATTCAAACTGAATCAACTTACTGACTGAATTCAAACTGGTAACCTGTGAGCTGTGTTAAATGATTCATTAAATTCATTAAAAGAATTAATTAACAAATTCATTCATAATTCATTAAAAGAATCAAATCATAAAAGTCCTTTGTTCATGTGTCAGACTGCACTGTTTGGGCTGTGTTTATGTTTGAGTGCAGCCAGTAAAGAGAAAAAATTAGAGAACGGGGTGTTGCTTTATTTATAGTTCTATTATTATTTACGGTACACAGTATTTTTCATCTTATCACATTTAACTCAGACTGCAAGCTCATTACTCAGGTAAAATATCATTTCCGTGCTGTGGCCCTGCAGATTCAGTAGTGGTGCAGAAAACGATGCTAAAGGTTAATTAGATGTGCTTACAACAAAACGTTCATCTATTCAGGTAAAATTTCAGAGCCAAGTATCGCAATTAACGACAAACCAAACAGCTTTGAGACTTGGAAAAGGTTACTGAAAACTTTGTTTTTTGGCCATCACATTACAAAGCTGTCCTCATTACAAGACAAAAGCTTGTAGTGTTGTTCACATTTAAAGACCCAGTTTATTGATTTTTTTTGTTTTTTTTCACATTATGTTGTACACTTTACACAATTAATTGCTGGGACCCTGTCCAAAATGGTGCATTTGATGAGGACATTCAGTCTCGTGGCTTTCATTTAAAGGGATAGTTCCAAAGTTAAAAATTTACTAAATATTTACTCACCCTCAGGCCATCCAAGATGTAGATGAGTTTTTTTCTTTCTTTTGAGAAATTTAGCATTGCATCACTTGCTCACCAATGGATCCTCTGCAATGAATGGGTGCCGTGAAAAATTCATCATGTCTGAATCAGGAGAGAAATATGCCTCATTTACAAACCAAAACAATCCAAAATAGTTCTAAACAAATAGAATAAAATTGATCGTTGAGATGTTTTTATCAGCTGTTTAGACTCTAATTCTGACGGCACCCATTCACTGCAGAGGATCCACTGGTGAGGAAGTTTCTCCAAATCTGTTCTGATGAAGAAACAAATTCATCTACATCTTAGATGGCCTGAGGGTGAGTAAATTTTCAGCAAATATTCATTTTTGAGTGAACTGTTCCTTAAAGCATGTCTGTGAAGTGCATGAGACTGTAGTGTTTCTCATTTGTGACCCTGGACCACAAAACCAGTCTTAAGTTGCTGGGGTATATTTGTAGCAATAGCCAAAAATACATTGTATGGGTCAAAATTATCCATTTTTCTTTTATGCCAAAAATCATTAGGATATTAAGTAAAGATCATGTTCCATGAAGATATGTAGTGAATTTTCTACCGTAAATATATCAAACCTTAATTTTTGATTAGTAATATGAATTGCTAAGAACTTCATTTAGACAACTTTAAAGGTGATTTTCTCAGTATTTTGATTTTTTTGCACCCTCAGATTCCAGATTTTCAAATAGTTGTATCTCGGCCAAATATTGTCCGATCCTAACAAACCATACATCAATGGAAAGCTTATTTATTCAGCTTATATATGATGTGGAAATCTCAATTTTGAAAAATTGACACGTATGACTGGTTTTGTGGTCCAGGGTCACATTTGTTTTATTATTTCAGAAGAGTGCTCACGATCCACAAGTACCCCCTTTGTGGCTGCTACAAAGACAAAAATATCAACTCTGTTTAACAACGGCGAAATATTACAGAATTATTCAACTGAAGCCGGATAATCACACCAAGACAAGGACAAGGACTATGAGGAGGTGAAATTCTCACGTTCAAGCTCACAACAGACACTGAAAGAAAAGCATCAAATACTTGAGGTTAAACCAAGAGCATTTGTTACCACAGGCGACTCTAGGATTTCAGTCTCAGGGAGGCTCAGTCTTTAATCTGAGGATGAGCTGATGTGGCTCAAAGGAATATTTTGCTTTAAATGCAAGGGGTCACAAGTTCAAATCTTGCTCCAGTGACAATTTTTTAAATAAATAAACACATTATAACAGCATCTGTTTGTCAGATCAGTAATCATGGCCTGTTTGGTTGCATTTATCTTGTGATTTCACTGGGACAGAAAGCGCTGGAATGAGATGGATGAGAAACTTTAAAGTCTTTTAATAATGCAGTAACCTCACATAGCTTACTGCAGACGCTGTTTTCAGCAAACGTCAAGACAGATCAAATAATCATTTTTTTTTAGGGGGACTGGCAGCTGAAGTCCTAAATAGTTTCAAGCAATGTTTGTTACCACTTCTTTGTCACGAAATGTGAGGAAATACACATCTCGTTTATGAGACTGAGATTAATGAATGTCCGATTAGCTCTTCATCTCTTCACCGGTTCTGACAATAATTGAGCGATGGCCAATTTCACGATAACAGTATTAAAGTGATGGAGCAGATATCCGACATCTCACATCTCTATCCCCAGGGCTTTTGTGGCCATTTTCGAATTTCCTCAAAGACTACAGGCTTTTGCCGAGAACGTCACCGTCTGCAGGCAAACGCTTTGAGCTCCACGTACTGTAACTCAGAAACGACTGCAATGATCAATCATGCGTGACAATAATTGTGTGACTCCAATTCTTTTTTCTTTAAAATATGTCATACTGATTGAAAACTGGAAATAAAATAAAATAAAATAAAATAAAAAGATTAATATAACTAAATTAGAAAAATAACAAAGATAAAATAAGAAAATAAAATAATTTTATTCATTTTATTGTCATTGCTGTCATTTTTGAGTTCTATAATAGCAAAATGAGAGCAATGATTAATCATGTGTGACAACTGTGGGACTAAATCAAATCAAATCAAATCAAATAAAAATTCATATAACAAAAATATAAAAATAAAAAAGATTGTGTGACAATAACTGTTACTTGATTTTTTTCTTCAAAATACTAATTGAAAACTGGTTAAAAAAATAATAAAATAAAATCATAACAAAAAACAGAAAAAACATAACATCAAATAAAACAAAATACAAAAATAATAGCAGCAAGAATAATGACAGAAATAATGACAGCAAGGTCAATAAATAAAATAAATAATATTTAGTTTATTGTTTTATTTTATCTTTTTTTATTTTGCATCTTGTTTTCCTTATTTTGTTTTACATGATTTTTTAAATTTTTAATTCTATTCTTTTTTTTATTTTAGCATTGAATAATCGTATTTATTCTTCTTCTTATTTTAACTTATTTACCTTATATTTTACAGGATCTTATATTATATTAATATATATTATATTTGCTATTATTTTTGTATTTTGTTTTATTCAATGTTATATGATTTTATCTGTTTGTTGTTATAATTTTATAATTTTATTTTATTATTTTTTAACCAGTTTTCAATCAGTATTTTGAAGAAAAAAATCAAGGCACACAGTTATTGTCACAATCGTTATTTTATTTTTTTTATTTTTGTTATACGAATCTTTATTTTATTTTATTTTCAGTTTTCAATCAGTATGAAATGTTTTGAAGAGAAAATCAAGTCCCACAGTTATTGTCACACATAACTGATCATTTCTGTCATTTTGCTATTATAGAACTCAAAAATGACAGCAATGACAATAAAATGAATAACATTTTTATTTTGTCTTATTTTATCTTTGTTATTTTTTTTTTTTCATTTTTTCTATGATAACGATCAGCTCTCAACTAGCCAAGAACAGATAAGTGTGTTGATAATAAATTGATGCAAAGGTTACAAAAAAAAATTAACTCCATGCTTACATTAAAGAAGCCTTATACATAAAAAGAGGCATTCAAAGTACTGCATGTAGCAAATATTTCGGCATAAATCATTTAAAATCTCTCCCTTGTCAAACTTTTTAAGAACAGACCCGTCAATCACTGAAGATTAAATAGTGAAATGTCATACATGATTGAGGCCTTGCGTGTGTCCAAAACCCACATGCATGAACTCACTTCACCCAACAGAACCACAGAGGTACAAATTTGCATTTAGATAGAAACCAATTTGCTTTTCTCTAAGGCAACTGTATTTAAGATGAAATATGTTGAGTTTTTTTTTCCTTTTTGGTCTATGTAACATTGCCCCAAGAGGAATTACCTGGCCGAGAGTTGAATTGAATTTGCTTTATAGCTCCTGTAAGAAGCTCTCTTTCATTATGGAGGAGAAAGAGTGACAAGGACAAAAAGAAAATTATATTAAGCTCATATACGCTTTACTGTCCTCCACATGTACCTGCTTTGCCTTCAGAAATATATACATGCAAGCAGGCTGCAAGGCGTCTGCACAATAAATGCTCAGATTGATGGATGGATGATGTTTGAAATGTGATGATTGGTCACTCCAGGCCTCTAGGAAGCTGATATTTTCTTAAACTCAGACTATGAAGGAGCCTGTGTGTTTGTACACTCAGTATTCACTGCAAACAGTGAAAGGATTCATGTTGTATTTGTTGATCTCTACTGTTCTTCTCAAGGACAGGGATGTGATGAGGACGAACAGGGGAGCAAAACAACAAGTAAACTATTTATCTGCTGATGCAAACAGAAAAAAGAGGTTAAGACACGATGGGCCTCTGCCTCGGTTACAAAAGTGTCCTGTTGTGTTGCACTCTTGGGCCATAAAAGACATCGTACTGCGACAAAGTGTGACAAATGTACGGCCTATACTTTTCAGGGACGTTTTCTGTTCAACAGACATTCATAAAAAAGTCATTCGGGGTTGACTTTCTGTTCTTGAAGAGATTAGAAATACACACATATATATTCCTTTAAATGAAAACTATTTAAAGACTTCTCTAAAATGGCTTTCATTTAGCAGTATTAACAATAGTGTGTTATTACACACACTATTTTTTAAAAACTTGGGGTCAGTAGGATATTTTGTTTTTGAAATAAGTGATTTGCTGCTCAAGAAGCATTTTTATTGTCAATGTTGAAAACAGTTGTGCTGCTTAATATTTTTGTGGAAACCATTATACATGTTTTCAGGACTCTTTAAGACATAAATAAATGCAAAATAACATTTATTTGAAACAGAAAACTTTTATAGCATTATAAATGTATTTACTGTGATTAATTTAATGTGTCCTTGCTGAATAGAAGTATTCATTTCTTTAAAAAATATATATATATATTTTATATTTTATTATTAGCACATAGCTCCAAATAAAATAAAATAATATTTTATTATTACCACATACCCCAAAATAAAATAAAATAAAATTGTATTATATTTTATTAGTAGCACATACCCCAAAATAAAATAAAATAAAATAAAATAAAATATAAAATAAAATAATGTAAAATAAAATAAAATTAAATTAAATTAAATAAAAATAAAAATAAAATAAAATAAAATGAGCATATATAATCCTAAAAATACACAGTAATGCCATAGAAGAACAATTTTGGTTCCCCAATGAACCTTTCAGTGAGCAGTTCTTAAAAGATCCTTTTTTTCTTAGTGTGAAGAACATTTTTAAACCTAAAGAATCTTTTTCCACTATAAAGAACTTTTTGTGGAATGTAAAGTCTTCATGGATGTTAAAGATTCTTCATGGAACCATTAATGCCAATAAACAACCTTTATTATTAAGCATATATCATCTAACATCAGTCGGTCAAGCTCTAAACCAATTAAGAAGAAGAAAGAAAAAAAATCACCATTTATGTATGCTAAAAGTAGTCTGTATGACTGTCTTCTGAAGCTTTCATGTGAGTAAAAAAATTAAATTAATATTATCATCCACTGAAAATCTTCTCTGCTCTGCACATGTCGTATGAACTACTTTTAATTTGTTATTATAGTGTTTTTGTCCTGTTTGATCAAAATGACTTACTAAGTCATGCACCACCAGTTCTTTTCTTTAAAGGGATATCCATACTCTTTCACAGTCCAGCAGCATATGAAGCAAACTAACCACTACTGACTAACTAAATTTTAGTACTGAAAGAACCACAGACAACATCCCATAATGGCCTGTCTCTCTGGAGCCCATAAGCACTGAAACAAGGCAGCTCTTACTGAAGATTTGGACAGAATTATTCCAGAGCCAGAAAAACATCAGTTCTACCAACTTCACAAGATCCAGCAATGATGTTTTCATACTTTGGAGCGACCAGTGAATTCAGCGTAATTGGGAGGATTGTAGCACTAAAGTCTGTTATTTTAAAAAAAGATGACGGGGTGTGTGTGGAGTAGTAAACAACTTCAGATCAAAAATACAAGATAGTCTGCAGGAAGATAGAGCCTGGCAAGAGAGGAATTTATCAAAGGTATCTGATACTTGCTTCCAAGCAGGCTTATTAATCTATGGAACAAATTGGGAGGTGAGGAGACATATCTATCATCCAGCATTCTTGGTCCTCAGTGGCTGAGGAGGAGGAAATAAATTAGATTTCCACCTGAAATATGACTAGAATTTGTTTTAGAGCCATGCGTGGTCATCACTAACATTTTTAACCATGTGATGAATCAGAGGTTTTCAAATAAAGATTTTTGACTTCTGACCAAAATGTCTTTAAATTTAGCCCATCTTTTATTTACTGTATGTCATATCCAATTACTTTACTAAATGTAAAGGGATATTTCACCTAAAAAGATGTTCTAAACCCGTATGAGTTTCTTTGTTCTGTTGAACACAAAACAAGATACTTTGAAAAATGTGGGCAACAAAACAATTGACAATAGTACTTTTTACTATGAGGACCATCAACTGTTCAGTTACCTACATTCTTCAAACTATATTATTTTATATTCACCAGAAATAAGAAATGCATACAAGTTTGGAACAACTTGAGGATGTGTAAATGACGACAGAATTTTCATTTCATTATTCCTTTAACTGACTAAATAGTAAATAAATAAATAACATACCAAATAATGTGGCAATTATACACATTTTTTTTTATTTAGTCCATTTAACTATTTAAATTTCCTATACGGTCAATTTTGTGATTCAAGCTCGGAGCCCTTCCCCAGGACAGCACGCCAACAACGTTTTACCATACTCGCCAAATACGCATTACGTTACTCGTGCTAAATATATGTAAGTGTGAACTCGTGAAGTATTTTTGTTGTATCTTATAGAAATAAGAAATGCATACAAGCTTGGAACAACTTGAGAATGAGTAAATGATAACAATTTTAATTTCATTTAATTATTCCTTTAACCAACTAAAATAAATAACATGCCAAAAAATGTGGCAAAAATGTGATTTTGAGATTATATTTATTATATTATACTACTAAATAGAGGTTTATATTATATGTATGATTAAAATCATTTCAAGTAAAATAACATTTTTGTTGCATCGTGGAGCATTAGATGTGTTAGTATTATTTTAGCTTCACCTTACCGTTCACACCAATTCTTCAGACATACTTCAAGCTCTAATTTCCAAATGTCTTGGATCAAATGATGGTTAACTCAAATGGATGTCTTGTCAGATCAATAGACTTCATTTTACAACAAAGACTTACCAGCAAACTCCACCGAAACAACGGAGGGAAAAAAGCTTCAAAGTCAATCTGACAAAAGTGGTCTCTGTCTGGTAATCTATTCTGGCAGACTCTTTGAAAGAGTGAAGTAAAACGCTACACACCTTATTTACGGTGCTACTCTGGGCTTCTGAGCAGCTCTGATAGAAAAGAAAGAATGTTTAAAGATTGATTTTTTTCTCACTTGCATCTCCTCATCAGGTCTACACTTCATGTTAACTCTGAAGGCCCAATCAAACATCATTTTCTCCCAAATTACTCCAGTCCAGATCAATACAGATCAGTGGGATGACCTATACAGACTCTCCTCAAGGGGTAAATATATATATAAGAGCTAATTTCATTCCTATTCAAGGCAACTCCTCGCCTCTTGCCATGCAAGTTTAAAAGAGACAGAAAAGGAGAGGAAACTGGAGAACTACTCAAGCTCACTTTTTTTTTTTTTCATATATTCTCTACTGCAGAGGCTCTCCAATAAAAATATGAAGTGGCACATGAAGTGCTACACCACACATGAAATTTAGATCCTCCAAAAATATAGTATTTTAGATTCACTGTAACAAAAAATAAGTGAAAAACTTAAGTTCAGTTGCTGCCTTATATTTTTAAGTATAATCAGTTTGTACAAGTCATTTAAACTTAAATTACATTAAACCATCTTCTAAAAAGCTGAATTTCTTATAACTTATAAAAAAATATGATTACTCAAATATTTAGATGGGTTAAAGTAGTGAAAAAAAAAAATAAGATGCCATGGCTTACTGATCATATCATTTTTTACAGTGTTTGTAAAACCTATAAAATATTGTAAAAAATATTTCTACATTTTTAAACCTATAAAAATACATTTAAAAAATGAAATGTTTATTTTTCAATGTTTTATTTTTAATTAGCCAAATAAATATGTTTACTATTTAAAATAAGCTACATTTTTACACAAAAATCCCATACAAATACATCCGAATGCAGAAGTGAAATGGATTTTGAAGACTGTTGCACGTTGACTTCAAGTTGATGGTGTCTAAAGAGTCTCATTTGATCAAACATGGTACTTGATCTGACAAGTTTGAGCACTGCCAACGTGAAAACTGATTTCACGAGACGGTTTCCATGAATATCAGGTTACCATACCAAAACCACAAACCCCTGTACTCAGAGTGCAGTAAACATGTTCCTGTTTCTCTGGCATACTTCTGAAAGATGCTCGATTGTAGCCACACACATTAGAGAAGAGAGATCTAATGGGATTAAATAAACAATAGTTTAATGAGAACTAGGTCATGTCCCACAGGAAAGAGATCACTCTGTTCGCGTTTGCACAGATAAATGTTGCTCTGAAATTAAATTGAGCTGGGACAGTATATGGGTATTACAGTAAATTTATTTACTGAATCTCTCTGAAAAGTTTTGATCTCTCTGTGGATAGGATTTTTTGCTGATATCAAATAGCCAATAATTATTTTGACTGAGGAGAGGTCAACTGATTAAAAAAATAAATAAATCAATTAAAATGAAAGATTTTAATCAAATTAAATAGATGATATGCTGATTAAGTTATCAAATTTAAATGTAATTATTTCAGATGGCCACTGTCATAAATAAAAAAATAGTTATTTAGTTCCAAGTTATAATCAAAAAAGTTCATGTAAAGCTGAATTTTCAACAGCCATTACTCCAGTCTTCAGTGTCACAGAAATCACGATTTAATGCTCAAAAAAACATTTCTTATTATTATCAATAAAAATGTTTTTAAAAAAAACAATGTAAGAGTATTTCATTTCATTTTTGATTAATTTAATGCGTTCTTGCTGAATAAAAGTATCAATTTCTTTCACATTTATACATCAAATGTATAACGTACAAATCAGGTATTAATCAAAATATTGTACCAAACTTCAAGTTTGTTGTCTTCTGACCTGTGAATTTGCATAACAAAAAAATATTTTAATACACATCGTCTAATCCAATGCACCTTTAGTTAAGCACAAACTGCAAACCACATTATTATATATATCATTTTTTTCCTGCTCTGTAGGTCGCCCCTGTATTGCATAAATTTTCCTTGTCCTTAAGCAGATGCTACACCACCTAGTGCAAGTGCTCACTAAAGCATACCACCGAAATCTAATATCCTGCCATGGAGACGACCCTCTGGTGTAATATACAACGCTTCAAGATGCAATTAAGGATATAATGGCTGGGTTCGGCTTCTAGAACTCAGCCCTGCTCACAATTTCTTGAGTGTTTCACATGGTATATTTCACCCCTCCAAAAAGGCGCACAAAACTAGCACAGACTCCCTGTGGGGTCTCGGTAACCCCGGCTTGCCCCGCTTTGCTATATGTATCAGAGAGCCCATGCTTCATTTAACTAACTCGCAGAGGGATTAGACAGAGCACAAAAGTGAATTCTTCTCAAAGAAAGGGAAGTTCTTTCATCTAGGAGTCGTCTTGCTGTGCTGGGGTTGGGATTGGTCTCACAGAGGGGTTTTACTCGAGGGTTTAGTCACTGTGAGGTAAAGCGACCACGACTTTGATTACAAATGTTGAAAAATCTGGAATGATACGCTTTCTCAAGCTGAAACATCATATGTGACCCTGGACCACAAAACCAGTCTCAAGTCGCTGGGGTATATTTTTAGCAATAGCCAAAAATACATTGTATGGGTCAAAATTATTGATTTTTCTTTTATGTCAAAAATCATTAGGATATTAAGTAAAGATCATGTTCCATGAAGATATTTTGTAAATTTCCTACTGTAAATATATCAAAACATAATTTCTGATTAGTAATATGCATTGCTAAGAACTTCATTTGGACAACTTTAAAGGTGATTTTCTCAGTATTTTGATTTTTTTGCACCCTCAGATTCTAGATATTCAAATAGTTGTATCTCGGTCAAATATTATCCTATCCTAACAAACCATACATCAATGGAAAGCTTATTTATTCAGCTTTCAGATGATGTATAAATCTCAATTTCGAAAAATTGACACTTATGACTGGTTTTGTGGTCCAGGGTCACATATCAGTTTTCTTCAACAAGACATTCTGCTGAACAGATTAAAATGATACGATCCTCTTTGAAATGGATAGTTCAGATTCTGAAAATCTATGAAATCTGTTTGAATGAGTCATGTTGAGTAGTTTGGGGTTAGTATGATTTTTAATGCTTATGAAAGTGAACTTTTATGCTCACAGAGGCTGCATTTATTTGATCAAAAACAGTAATATTGTGAAATATTCTTACAATTTATAATAACTGTTTTCACTTTGAATATATTTTACAAGGTAATTTATTCCTGTGATGCAAAGCTGAATTTTCAGCATCAGTGTCACATGATCCTTCAGAAATCATTCTAATATGCTGATTTGGTGCTCAAGAAACATTTCTTATTATTAAGAAAGTCAAAATAAAACTTATTTGAAATAGAAATCTTTTGTAACATTATAAATGTCTTAACTTTCATTTTTGATCAATTTAATGCATCCTTTCTGAATAAAAGTACTAATTTCTATCTTTCAAAAAAACCGTACTGAATGATAATACACCTGTGATCACATAAAACAAATTCACCAGTTGTGCTAATGAAATATTAACTGGAAGAAACTTTGTTTATTGTGATTATTTTTACCAACACTTCATAAAAGCTGTCCATACTCATGCACTACAAGTTTTCTAAACCTATATGATATACAATATGATAACAAGCCAGAAATTTATATCAGTTTTCACTGAAAATACCAACATTATGGGTGCCGTATTTGATGTCAGACCAGAGGTTAACTTTCATAACTTCATACTTTTGGGATGCTTTCATAGTCATTTTTTGTCCTTTTTGACAAATGTGGTGGCTATGACTGAACAACCATCAAACGGAAAAGAGATGTGAAATTCCTTGAAATGATCTTTTTGCAAAAGCACACAGTGGGTCTGGTTTCATTTTTGTGTGCATTATCCTTTTAAACTCTGTTTTGAACTACTATCACTTGATGATAGCTATTCAAATCAGATGCAAATGAAGAAACACACTGCACTTGTTACAGGTTAAAGGTCCAGTGCCAGATGGTTGGTTGACATTACATGCTTTTTTTATGTTTCCAGGGTGCCATACACAGTTAACGAGATTTGTTGCAAATCAAACAGGTCAGAGTTTATGGAAGATGTCGACATAAAGGATTTTTCGCTCCTCCACATTCTGATTATATCAACTTTTCACAATCGAATCAATCAATTCTAACTGAATGTCCTGATTCACTCAGAATTGCATCAATTTAAGAAAGCAATTTAAAGTGTGTTAAATATCAAAATGCATTCGTGTTGAGAAACTGAATCTGATTTTGATAAAGTCTAAAATCAATGTGTGCTACAGAAAGCTGTGAGTAAACAGATTTGAGATTTTTGTGCTGAAGCAGTCCTTTCTAAACCAGCCAATATCTCTAAAGGACATTAGAAGGTCAAGAGGCTCAATATTTGAGCAATATTGTAAGATACTATTTTTACAGAAAAGCAATAACACTTCAGTTAGGGGTCAGATAAGCCTACTTGAGTGAAACCAAAAATATTCAAGCTTCAGTGACAAAAATATTTAACACAAAAGCAAAAATGTCTTTAATAATATGCATTTTGATAAGCACCTCACACTGAGATTATATTGGAATACAACCAATAGATTTTAATAGACTTTTGTCTATTTGTCAATGTTACTGAGCTTTGCAACCCGTTTTACTTCCATTATTTGACATATTTCAGAGTGAAACAAGATCCCCCTCCAAAAAAACTAAGACAGTGCTTAATTTTATCAAATGGATACAAATTGGATCATCTCATACTGACGTTAAACACTGCACAATAGTGCTTATGTTACTTCCGACAAAAGAAACCTGACCATTCCCTGCCCGAAAATCACTCTCCCCACATTTCAGAAAGCCGCAGACAACATGGCCTGTGTTCAGTTGGCATGCTGGGTAGCAGAGAGCCATTGTGAGATTCAACCATGCTGCCAGAAAACAACTCAGTGGTCACTTTACTCAGTACAGAACTGTAGTCATGAAATAAATCATCCTTCATATACTGCAGCACACAAATAACCACTGTCTCCATGCACAGGGCCGTTACTCAAGCTGAGTGGATGCTTTCAAATCAGTTTCTGGAGAAACACAGCTTCTCCCTCCCGTTTTGTAGTTCTTCTAGAGCGAAAGTGCCAATCGATCAGCATAAGGTGAAGAAACTGAGTTTAGTACTCATGCTTTAAACCAGTCACTGGTTGCCACTTTGCATACAGTACTTAAAATATCTACTTCACCCTAAAGAGACAGTATGCACTTTCAAGCAAGTACTTGTAGTAAAAGCACACCTGTATTGACACATACTCAGAACTCCTTGTTATTTACTGTTAGCCTCTGCACGTTACTGTTAGCAACTAGTTAAAAAATGAATTTTATTCAATAACCTTTTTTCAAAAAATGAATTTTATTTAATAAAAACTAAAATATTTTGCTACAGCAAATATAATATAAAATTCTACAGTAAAAAACCTGTTAACTGGTAAAGTTACCCTACTATAAGATGAAAATGTGTAAATGGTTTAACATTGCATTATATATCATTTTTTAATTCCAAATTGCTACTTTTCTATTGTTTTTCTATGTAAATTCGTTAAACGGATGTGTATGACATTTTAAATTAAAAAGCTGATTTTTGTAGTTCAGGTAGCTTATATTATGTATATAGTATATTAACATTATATCACTTAATAAAATTTATGCCTAAAAGCTGTAAACTATACAGGCACAAATATGGCATGCTATAACAACAGAAACATTGTCACAGTATTTTTAATGGTGAATTTCCACTGGAATTTTTCTTTTAATTAAATCCAGCTGATTATTTTTTACAGTGCACAAGTGAATAAAAGACATCATAAAATCTTACACAACTTCCAAAGCACAAGGGGTTATTGTTAATATTTGCCTAAACACAATGCATAAATGCATGTTCCGAAAATTCATTGTAATTAGTGTTCTATTCATGCACTTTTGACATAATACTTTCCTATGATTTAAGATCCTAATCTTGTATAGTATTTAGTACAGATTTTTTGCAAATTGGGATGCAGTCACTGTTCCAAAGAAGACAGACATTGGCAGGCACTCTTATAACAAAAGTTAAATCATAATGAGCTTCATATCGGCCTGATGGGAAAAAGATGGTTAAAGCAAGAGACTTGAAGTATAATGGCATGCCGCAGTGCTTCATCAAACTTAATTAGGGGTCTAAAAGACAGAAAAACTTGGCTGTGAACCAAGATGAGGTGTCATGACCAAAAGCAGAAGGCAGAAGACAAGCACATAAAACTTTTATCCAATCATTAACACATGTCCCGCAGAGACGCCTGTCAAATGGCACAAAAAATGAGTAGTGATCACAGCTATGTTGTCAATCAGAGACCTTCAGCTAGCAGCACGACTACTTAATTGGTACCATCACATGGCATACTGATGAATACAAGTGACATCGTACAACTAGTAATTGTTTAGAAGTTGCGTAATGCAGGTTCATCAAGTTCAGACTTGCAATTTAGCTGACACTTTCGTCAACTTTCATTTCACAAATTACAGTGACAAAACTTCTGAAGTAACTTCACATGGCTTGTGATTTTGTATGGAAGCCTGTTTCCGCCATGGAATAAAAAATTTTAAAAAAGGTAATTGCAACTTATCTCAGATATTATTTACATTTCACAATTCTGAGCTTGTATTTTGCAATTCTGATTTTTTTTTCTTTAGAATTGTGAGTTTAAATGTTGCAATTCCGACTTTTTACCTTAGAAATTATCGGAATTCTGATGTTTTTCTTTAGAATTGTGAATTTAAATCTCACAATTCTGACTTTTTTTTTTAGAATTGTGAGTTTAAATGTTGCAATTCTGACTTTTTCTATAGAACTGTGAGATAATCTTGGAATTCTGACATTTTTCTTTAAAATTATGAGTTTAAATTCACAATTCTGACTTTTTTTTCTGTAGAATTGTAAGTTTAAATCTTGCAATTCTGACTTTTATACTCACAATTCTGAGTTTATAGCTCACAATTCTGCCTTTTTTCTTAGAATTGCAAAACAAATCAGAATTGTGAGAGATAAACTCATAATTACAAAAAAGTATGAATTGTGAAATTAAAAGAGCTTATTTATTTATTTATTTTTTTTAGCAGAAACAATCTTCCATAATTTTGAGACCAGAAATAAGTCAAAAAGTTTAAAAAAGACATTCTTTAAAACTTCTCCTTTTGTGTTCCACCAAAGAAACAAAATCATACGGATTTGCCACAACATGAGCTTGAGCAAATAATGACAGATTTGACATTTTAAGGTGAACTATTTCTTCAATCTGTTCATACTGATTAGATCTGAATATGATTACCTAAATTAGCATGGAAATCCCAGCAATTACCTTCAAGATTAACATCATCATGACCTAATTAATTATGCATTCACTATCTGCAACAGACACTTACTATCATTTACTAATCAAATAGATGTTCATTAGTGACATCATTCTTTCATAACGAATGCAGAAACTCCAGCGGGGTTCTCCGTGTGAAGTGGAGGTCTGAACTACTAATGAAGATCATGCAAATAAAAGTTTATGATTAATGGCACCAAAAATCACATAAGGCTTGATGAAAAGGTTAATGAGGAACATCTAATACACATCAAGTGAACAGATTGGATATTTCTATACCAATCAATATAACCAACAAGTGCTGCATGATTTTTCCGGTGATAACGTAATTTTGATTATTAATGACAATTAATAGAATGAAATACCTACATTGGGGTAGCAACTAATTACACTGATCTGAATTAATTATTTTACATTTTAATATATTAAAACTGATATTTGTTTAATTATAACATGTAAAAATTTAATTATAAACGTAGGCTACACATCCAAATCTACTATGTAAATCACCTTGGTCCTCGGTCCAGCAATGACAATATTGGTGTAAATCTTGACAACACAAGTAGACCAACTAAAACTCAAACTAGCTGGGCCGAATCGTCTGTCACAAAGGTACTATTGAGATCAAAAGCATCAGGCTCTACAGAATTCAATACAATTCAATGTTTCTGAAGGGTGCATCCACTCCAACCCTCTCTAAAAGACAAGTAATTACCTCAGCGCCTCAGTTCCCAAAAGCCGCTGGTTATGATAAAGACAACCTATCTGAAAAGAAAGATTGAGAATCTCTGTACGTGGACGAACAAAAGTGCCATGATGCTCCTGAATTTCTGTGGCTTCATTTATTTTCTTATTGTCATAGAGAAAGGAGCTGCTCCTAGCTGACAAGAATATCAATGAGCTGGACGGGTACATCCTAACCTAAAATCTATTTTCTTTTGCACAGGGCACTAAATCACACACCTTATTTCATCTTTTTTTGAAATATAATCCAAGATGTTCATTTTATGAATAATTTACCTGCTCTTACAAGGTAATAAGGAGCTACTCAGGCATACTACTCTCATGAATTATTCAAATCAACAGTATAGTTCTTATCTGAGAGAAGGGTGGCCTGATTCTACAGTGTTTTCTAGTTATTTGGAGGCTTAAACTCAAAGAATTACACTGAAATAATATACGCTTTTAGAAAGTTGCAGGCATGGCGCAATCCTTGCTGACTGGATACAAGCTAGTTCTGGATACAAGCTAGTTCTGGCTACAATCACTGTTCTCAGTTACACCACATTTCCTGCTTCAGTGGTTCTGTGAAACAGTCCTCCCAGAGAGGCTCGTGAGATAAGCACAGATCCCCACACTCCTCACACGAACGAGGCGGCCCGCTTTTCACCTTGCAGTCTTTACGCACACATGCAAACCAATTAGTCCATGTGGACTCACGCCCACACACAATATGTGCTCATGACTTCACTCAGAAATGAAATTCCTGTCATTATTCATCCACCTTTAATTTGTATGCTGTTCATTTTTAAATGTGAAATACAAACATAAATGTAAATAACTGTTATACAGATCTTGATATATATTGACAGCTTAGTTTCTGTCAAGCTTCAAAATATTTAAATACATACATAAATACAATAATGTTTAAATCTTTGGTGTCAGAATTATTTGAAGAAATTTTATTCAGCGAGAATGCTTAAATTGATCAAAAGTGACAGTCTAGACAAAGATTTTTACATTCTTACAGAATTTCTATTTTAAATAAACGCTGTTCTTCTTTTTATTCATCAAATAACCCTCACAGAAATGTGGCATAAAAATATCAAGCAGCAAAACTGTTTTCAACATTGACAATAAAAATAAATGTTTCTTGAGCTCCAAATCAGCATATTGGAATGATTTCTGAAGGATCATGTGACATTGAAAAGTGCTGAAATTTCAGCTTTGCCATCACAGGAATATTTAAACACATATTTTACATACACATATATATATATATATATATATATATA
>JAFVLL020017882.1:0-13677 GCA_021397915.2 Tor tambroides | reverse complement strand
CAGTAGTAGTCCTGTAAAAATACAGTAAGTGGCTGGCAACCCAGCTGCCAGTATTTTACTGTAAATTTACAACGAAAAGTTTTACAGTGTAGGGTTAGGTTTAGGGGTAGGGATTGGGTTAAGTCTGTATTTTTGGACCGTAATGTTGATCCAGGATCAACAAAAGATGTTGATCCAGGAACATGTCTTACTTGGCAAAATCATGGCGACCCATATACATGTAAAGGCCGTCTCTGTGCCATTCTGTGAATGTAAGGACATGTTTTGTGAAGACTAGAGGTTAAAAGGTCTCATAAGGAATCTCAGTCTGGTTCTTGTCTTCTAGGTGGGGGAAACCACCCAACGAAGTCTCTACTAATGATTTCCCTCATGTAGTGGTCATGATGTTGTCTCTTCAATCATTAATCTTGGGTTTCTTGCCCCAAAATTGACAATCTCCTTCCTGAATTGGGATTATCAATAAGTGTTCTTTTGTTTTAATGTTGCAAGCTGTTCTGTGAAAGAATTGCGTGGTTAGGCTTGCTTCAGACTGGCTGGCGCTAGGGTATTGTGGACAGATTTATGACATTGTCTTGTTGTCCTGGGCCTCTTTGTGGAATTTGGCTCTTTTGGGTTGTTCGACACCAATCTGATCAAATCTTAATTTGTCTGATTCGCTCTGATACCCTACATTCCGAAAGAAAGGGCCTGATCTTCTTGATGTTGAATAAAGAAAATCTGCAGCACCGGGCAATTTTAGCAATTTGGTCTAAGAATGTCAGGTGATCATCAATCATAACTCCAAGGTTTCTGGCTGTTTTTGAAGGAGTTATGGTTGATGTGCCTAATTGGATGCTGAAATTGTGATGAAACAATGGGTTTGCTGGAGCCACAAGCAGTTCTGTCTTGGCAAGGTTGAGTTGAAGGTGATGGTCCATCATCCAGCAAGAAATGTCTGTTAGACAAGCTGAGATGCGAGCAGCTATCGTCGGATCATCAGGATGGAATGAGAGGTAGAGTTGAGTGTCATCAGTTGTTTTGTCACAGATACGCAAGGAAACAGCTAAAGGAACAGCTGTTATTATAATGTTGTTGTCAATAGGACAAAAATATATTTATTTATTTTAAATTATATTTCAAATTAATGAAATTATTACTAATTTAAATATATTGTTTACATTAAAATTAAAATTAAATGTCTTTTTTTTAAATGAGACATTCCGTTAAACATATCAGACCTTCAGCTGTCTCAGCCAGATCTAGAACTTGGACTGACAACAGCCTTTATGTGGACCATGCAAAACATTCCAAACATCAAATATCAACTGAGAAAATACAGGTACAGAAAATGGAAGAGAATTGGACACAGCTCAGCCTGTAAACTTGCCATCAGCATTACTCACACTTCACATATTTTCTCAAGGATTTTCCTCAGAAAGCTGATGCCAGGCTGCCTAATGCAAGAAAGATCCCAACAGCAAAGAGTGAGAGAATTCAAGCCATACGTGCCAGACCTGCAAAAACTTGCCCAAAGCCATGTGGGAATATCTGTCAGCGGCTTTTTAGGTCCCAAGGCAAACAGAGAAAAGTTATTTCTTCATATACAGGTTAGTAATAAAATAATAACATAATGGTGCATTGATCTTGATATCACAAGACAGATTCTGGCACCTGTTCAGGTAAGAACAGACAAAAGATGAATGTGACTGCATTCATCTGTCAGCAACAAAATCTCTTAAGTACTACAAATGTGCAGATGCAGATTTTTGAGGACAGCACAAATTCATCTTTGTTTCAGTGATCAGGGATACCGCGTGGCTTCAGCTCAACTTCAACCCAAAACTGTTTTGTTAATTAGGGAGTAAAGGATAAAATGAAACAGATGTTGAGAGATATTAAAATTTCACTTTCAGACATCAGTGATGTGGCTAATGCTTGTAGAAATGTTTTTTTACATTTCACAAATCTTTTCTACTCTGACCCTTGCATGCATATTTGTTCCATTTTAGGTTTAGTTTATCATGATTGAGTGCAAGAACATTTTAGTTAGTAATTTGAGAATGTAACTTGTTTAAAAATCCTAAAAATACTCAAGGACCTGTGATTTGCATCATTGCACAACAAATGGAAGTCATTTATTGGGAACAGCTTAAATGTTATTCTGTCTGCACAAAGACAACAGATGGACCCCACTTTCTCACTTTTTTCTTCAAATTCCCTTCCCCCTCTAACTAGACAAACAGCTGTTCATGCCTGACTTACTATATGTGCAAAATTCTTCTGGTTATCAGAGCAGTCATTCCATATATTCGATGGGGTCTGAGTGACTGAACCATGTTACAGAATGTGTAAAAATCCTTTAAATGCAAAGCACCCATATTTGAATGTAAAGCTGCAAAATAGTAATCCTGATCCCTGTCCTTCCTATAGGGACCATTTTATTCCCAGCATGTCTTATGCGTGACACTCAACTTCCACGTGCAATTAATTATAGTTGGACGTGAATTGGGCCTGCCATCTTCATGAGAAATAAATGGGGACTGTCTAGCATCTCTAGTGGTTACTGTTGTTTGTTATCAAATCTCCTTTTTCATTTAGAAGAAAAATGAGGTGTTCAATTGCTGTGCTATGTTTTCCCAATTCACACTGCCATTCATCTATAATTTAGATTTTCCTCACACTGATTCAAATCTGCTTTTCTGATTAGAGTCATTCATCTAATTTTCAAGAGCAGCTTGTACAAATCTCACTTTTAAATGAGTTTAATTGATTGCCTTATATAGTAATACCCAAACATCTGGAGTTCATCATGTAATTCCCTGCTAATCATACCAATCAGAGAAAAAGCAATCTTCCTTTAAACCTTTTTTTTAATATACAATAAGATTCCCTGCAATGCATAATTTTTTTAATTGGTATTTTTAGCTAATTTATTTTCCAGTCTTTAAAATTAGATAAACGTAAGAAAACAAAAGATTATATTATATTATAGAAAATATTTATGACCTGAATACCAAAAACCATAACTTGGATATTATTAATGCTAAGAAATAATAATTGTTGTCATTGTTGTTGTTGTAAAATTATATTAATTGTATGGCCTATATTCTATGATATATAGCAGACATTTGAGTGTCTGAACCTATAACGGGTCACTGATGAGTTTCCTTCAGTCCGAGTGTGTTCACTGACTTTAAATCAGCTGCACTTCTCATTAGTGAGTGCAAACTGTGACAGCTGTCTGCTCATAGATTTGCTCAAACACAGGCTAAATGCTGGACTTAATGAGGTACGGTGACCGCTCTTGCTCAGTCACACAGACAGACCTCTTTCTCTTCCTCCAGTTTATGACCCGTAAAGAATATGTTTAATCTGAATCTCAGTGGTAATAGAATCAGGCCTGGAAAAACTGGCATACAGCATGTGGTGTACTATTCACCCGTCCTGTAGCCAACTGATAGCCTTCACAGCTGGTGCCAAGATGTCATAATTCTTCTTATATTACTGCACTAATCTCTCATAGCCAGACCTTTGTCTAAACGGCATAAATCTGGTCCACATTCCAACTTATTCTAACCGAGTGCCACTCACTTAGACAGAAAGTGACCATCTGACAGGTATGTAAAGCAACCAACCACAGTATAGCACTAGCCTAAATATAGCATAATATGGCCATTTCTCAATGAATGTTTGATCTTGTGTCCTTGTGTTCTTGTTCTTGTTCATAATCAACTGCCGAAGTTTAATTCCAATACTCAAGAACTCAAGAGAATGCATGAAAGTACCCGGATTCTTGATATTGAGGATACATTGATTTCAGACTTGAGAACCAACGTTGATATCAAAAATCCCAGAAGTCATTGCAGGTGGACGACGTACAGAAGTCTGTGAGCTTTAAAGTTCTCTTGTTCTGACTTGATAGATTCCCGCTGCAAGCTCGCAAATATGTGACAGCTTGTGAAAGTAAACCTTTGTCATTTAGTTTGGCTTCGTTTTTAAAAAAGTGATGAAATCCTGAGGAAAGTCTGCAATAATTTTTATTGCCATATTAAAAAGAATCAACATTGACAAAGCATAAGTAACATTAAATATGCATGCTCATTTACACGGTTTATCGTGCATTGGATGGTGCTGTCCTATTACTTACAATGTGTTGAGACGCATGCCCTCATGTCCTTCCGAGTTTGTTCTTTCAAGGTAGCCTGGCAAGTCCGTTCTTTGCATTCTAGGAAATTGAGAAACAGCCCAAGTCTCTTTGACATTAAAATAAGTAACATGCTGTAGGCCAACTATGGAATCACCATGCTGCCTTTTGAGAAACGTTCATCATGGCACCTCATTTTTTTTACGCTCAACGATGTTATATTCCTGCTAATCAGTTGTTATTTATTTATTTAGCAGTGTATTGATTAATTTGGGTCAATAACATAAAGGTATTCCCTAGGAAACTGCAACTAAGGAATAGCCATTCAATAACTCATTTTGAGACCGCTTCACACAGGAGATCATACAGTAAATGTCACTACTGCTGCCTTAGTGTTAAATATTAATTAAAGATCATCTGGTTTAGCTAAACAGAGGAAATTATTCAGTTATGCTGCCCTAATTAACCTATTGGTGTATGTTCTCATAGAAAAGATATCAGCCTTACGTCTCCTGTAATTCGATTAGAGCAGTGGTTTTCAATAAACTGCCTATATGTTCAGCCTCCCGTGAGCTTTGTCTAATGTTGTGACATTATTTACTGACGGTACAAGCCTACACACAACAGCAGTTAAAGATTTCTACTCAATAAGTGAATTACTAAAATTACATGGTGAGCACCAGAGAACAGACATTATTAAACTGTCAAGTCATATAAGTGAGAAGTAACGACATTTGTTTTCCAGCAGGGGGAGGCGAAATACTGAACTCTTCCAATTATTGTCATCTAAAGATGGCTGCTGATCATTCACAGTAAAGACACTTTCCAGTTAACGCTGTAGAAATCAAGTGAAAACGATATTAAAATATTGGTTTAACCTTTGTGTTGTAAACTGTGATTAAAGGTTTTTCTTCCCACAAGAAAAACAAGGATGTTTTATGGTTTTTTTTCTAAAGAATTGTGTTTTTTAAAACTTTGCTCAGATATATCAAAGGGCTTTTCTGATGGAACAGATAAATTCAGTGTCCTCCATTTACAAAGTTCAGATGTTCAGTATTTCATCTTTTGCTGTAGGGTCAAAGGTCACAGATTAGCTGTAATATTGATTCCACATCTTTCACTCTACACTAAAGGTTGTGTTGAGCACTGAATTGAGAAGCTGTGAGTTACACACAGCAAAGAGCAGCAGGATACTGGTGCAGAAAGGTTGCTTTGTTGAAGATATCCGCCAGAGCTCAGTGGCCTCCAGGTTGACAGGCAGAGTCTTCCTCTGTATTTATGTCAGCGTGAGGGCTTGAGTGTCACGGTAAATGCCATTCTGATGTTCCATTTCTCTTCACATGCTCGCTTTGTAAAAGGAACATGACATACTCTCCCCTTTAGTTGAATTAACTGAGCTGATCTAATAACAAACGAGGTTACAGAGAGATTATAGCCAAGACCATTACACCCTCAGGGATACATCCATTAATGTTTTATTTATTTATTTTTGCATAATTGTGCTCTTTTTATATGGATGGAAGCGATAAAATGCATTTATTTAAAAAGAGCTAGAATTCTCTTCATTTTAAAGAGATAGTCCACCCAAAAATGAATATGTTGTCCTCATTTCCTCATGGTTATTTCATTTCAAACCTGTATGACTTTCTTTCTCCTGTGGACGTAACATAAGAAAGTCATTCAGGTTTGGAACAACATGAGGGTGAGAATATGATGACAGAATTTAAATTTTGGGGTAAAATGTTCCCTTTAAATATGCAATTATAAGAAATATTATTGCTTTTAATAATATTATTAATATTATTGCTTATATTAATTTAAAATATTCATTTTGGCCAGGTCTCTGTGTAGTCCTGCCTCCAACTCTTTGGATGAGGTCCCATCAGTGGTGGAAAGAGTACTGAAAATTTGTACTTAAGTACAAGTACTGTTACATTGCTGAAATAATACTCAATTACAAGTAAAAGTACTGGTGTCAAAACGGTACTTAAGTAAAATTACAAAGTATTCTTCTCTAAAACTACTCAGAGTACTAGTTACTAGTTACTTTTTAGCGGCGATATTTAATGAATTACCAAAAAATATTAATTCATATCTTCGCTTCTGGGTCCTAACGCTCTGCCAGATGCCCCAAGAAAACAACAAACTGTGCTAATATACACCCACGATGTCATGTAATACTGAAAAATTATAACCCTAACCTTTATCTCCATACTGAAAACCCAGATGGCCAGACAGCGATTCAGACAAAATATCAGTGTCTGAGACACTGTGAGCACGGAGACTGTAGTGTGCACAGCAAATTTTTAAATGCTTAGCTTAAATATGTAATATTAATTAAATAGTGCTCATAAATGACTGTTGAGATAGTATTCTCAAATGAAATGAGTAGAGACATGGACCTGGAAACTGCAGTCCTTACGTCAGACTTAACAAGAGGATTCTCCCCAAGCTGTCAAACTGATGTCATCAGAGCGAAAACCGCAGTCCAGAGCGGAAGTGAATTTTCAGTTTTTGATTAAATATTACGAAGGTAGACAAGGTGTATTGACACAGTTTAATTATTCACCAAAAGACTAGTAATGTGCACTCAAAAGTAAGTAGGGTCATTTTTGAATTCATGACGACTTCAATCATTTTCAATACCATTGGCAAAACTACCACATACTGTATACTGCTATATAGATATTTTAATATTTCAAATTGTTGTTCATCCATTTTTTTGCAAAGAAAACTTTATTTCAGGCTTTGAGTAGTTTAATCTAAGTCTTTTAAAAAAGACACGTTCACTTTATATGATGAACAGATTTTAATATAGGCTTTTATTTACATAGCCTACATATAAACACTGATTAATTACATTACAAAAATCTCATGATTAAACATTTGCTCATTCTGTGTATTTGTGTCTTTAAAATAGGGTAACTTTGTTGCAAAAGCTTACAGCAAAGAAGCTTGATTTCAAACTGAACTGAATTTACAAAAAAAAGACAAGTACACAGTCAGTAATAAAATTCTAAAATAAATGACCTCAATTCAGTTGAGGTATTCGAAATGACACACTGAATTTTTATAAGCAGTGATTTAAGAGTCATACAGTGGCGGCTGGTGGCAAGTTTTCTAGGTGGGGCGCCACATCCAAAAATTTTAGCATACATCCCGATGATTTATCCCAGTATAACAAAAAGAAAAGGATTAAGACATGAAACATTTTAAATAAAGAAAATTGTTTTACCAAATTCAAAATTAAGGAAAATTCTCACAAAACTATATTTTCTGCAAGCTTTTTTCAAGAAAAATGAAAACATTGTTTTTCATTTTAATAATAATTCAGAATTGATGTATACAGTGCAACAGCAAAATCTATGAGAAAAATAAATAAATGTTACATTTGTTTAGACCATTTTCTATACATATATAAAAAACTAAAAGTCAAGCTGCAGTACCAAGCAGGACCACGAACGTAACAGACCGCTATCAGTAAAACATGAAGTTATATAAATATGCTGCAGGATCTGTATTCAAATTATTAAACAAACAAAGTACAAATAAATTAAAAAAAAATCAATAAAAACATGAATTTGTTGAGTGTGGTGATCTGAAGGCAGCTCAACATGACTGACCAGTGAACAGTTCCTCTGTCAAAGTGAATGTAATACACCACTGTACATAGCAAACTTCTATAAAAACACTTCTTCAGCGAGTGTCCATTATAAAACACTTGCCAGACATGCGATCATACTGAAATGTGCTCGCAAAGCTATAAGAGGCGCGCATACTACCGATTTGTTTATTTACTGTAATAACAGGGCTGTGAAGGCGTCTAATGATTACGATTCATGTATGTCACCAGCTGTCGTCTTTAACTCCGTTACAATCGTCATCCATCCATATTAGAGGTATGTTGGTTTTACAGTCTGTAAGTTTCCGACCAATCGCTGCACAAGTTAAGGTGCTGTATGTAGGATTGACACCTAGCGGTTGAACTAGGTATTGCAGTCAAATTCAAAATGTGGAACGGTTTTTTTACGGCCCCTCCTCCTCAGACCCAGTGCACGCGCAGGTTGCCAGATTAACGACACCAACGGAAACGACCACACATGACGATGAATGACATTAAATACGATGTGTTTTCCGCCAACTGGCAACCCGGGGTGCCGAGATACAATTGGGTAAACTGGCAGTGGGCGGGTTTCACAAACCATAACAAACACAGACATTCCAGGCCAGAATGCACATTGTCAAAGGAGAATAACTTACTGTAGCACTGTTTTTCAGATAAACAAGTAGGCTATGTTAACTTAGCATGTTTCTTAAATATCTGCAGACTTATTGTGGTATTTGTATGCTTTAGTAGAGTCAAAATCCTACATACAGCACCAGGTTACGCATGATGACGAAAGCACGTTAGTGCTAGCCCTCCCAGAACCCATAGAGATTGCATTGCAATTGCCACACAGTTTAAAAAAAAAAAATCTTTTGTATGAAGTCTATGGGAACACTCAGGACGATTTCGCCCAAAAAGGGCGGTACTACACAGCTTACGTGACTCGGCTGATTGGACTATATTTCCTGAGGCAGAACAAACAGTATTGAAAGTGAAAGCTAGCATAATACTGTGATTGAATGTGAAAGAAAACAATCCCTCCTTTCGCTTTGAGTGATCGTAGCGATCGCCCTAATGGAGAAACCGCCCTGGAGTCATGTTATTTATTTAGATAATGGAGACATCAGATGGCTTTATCCTGTAATGTCTGTACAATGTAGTGATGCAGTTAGACAGACTAGGATATTTATATGTACAAATCATACAAATATCCCATTCCGAAACATTTCTAGCATAAACTTACATTGTGAAGAAATTAGTTCCATCCTTCATATTGAAAGATTTTCTGGTGCATTTCACTTACAGTCAATACAATTTCCAGTAGCATTTTCATCGGTCAGGCGTGGATCTATTCTGAATGATAACTTTTGACAAAGTTTAATCTAGGAGCAAAGAGAGATCGCGACTGCACACAGTCTGAGTGCTCACAAGCAATATCGGAGTGAGAGGACAGGCAGTTAATTTGTATAAATTTAGGCCTATTTGAGAGCTCGCATCCAGTTTTCTGCGATTACATGACTGTGTTCTCGTTACAATAAAGCGCTCACCACATTTGCGTGGGAATGATTAAAATTATGCGGAATACCTGCAATCCCGCGCGGATATTCAGACTCTGTAACTGACCGGAGGCGGATGCGTGTCAAACTCGCTGTCGGAGAGGAGAGAGACGCAGCGTGTATTGGTGTATATAGCCTACGGTAGATACTGTGGAAAATGAGTAATGGAACCGTGTCAGATATTTCAGTATCGGTATCAAAATATAGATATTTATGATAACACTACCATGTAGTTTGTTTCTCCAAACTCTGAGTCCATAAATAACGCTGAGCTCCCTCACTGTCCGATCAGCTCTTCACCTGCTGCAGCAGCGGCTTTTCCCGGTTCAGATATCAGGGCTTTTATTTGTCCATTTACGATCAGATATCTTTATTGGCTACTGAAATGCTGTCAGAGGTTTGAATATCAATTCAAATTGGGCGTACTCAGTAACGAACTATGATTTAAATGTAACGAAGTAGATTATTTTGCTTAATTTGTACTTAAGTACAAGTAAAATTACAGCTTTAAAAATATACTCAAAAAAGTACAAGTACCCCAAAAAACTACTTAATTACAGTAACGTGAGTAGTTGCAATTCGTTACCTCCACCACTGAGAGGCAGTACGATCAACGGGAGTGTAATCACAGGGTTTTCAGTGAATGATACATCCAAAATAACCTGCAACAGAAAGAACAAACTATACTGTAGATGATTTCAAGAGAGAAACTTACACAGAATCTGAACAGTGGAAAAAAACAATTTATTCATGAACGATTCTTTTTTTGAGTAGCCTAACGGGTAGCTTACTCAGACACTTGAGTGACATCGTCTTTTATTTCTATTACTTTGTTTCATGAAAGCACAAAAGCAGACTATAAAAAAATCAGCAACATTCCTGAATACAAAGTACATCAAACTATTTTTGCTGCTGAAAAGAAATCAAACTCTTTTGTAAGCCTGCTAGAGGCCTGTCTTGTTTCTGGGCTCCTACCTTCAGTCTATACTCGACTTTGAGGATTCTGCAGTTCTGGATGGTGGTGCTGATTTCTGTGGGAAGGACTAATACTTTTGACAGATTCTGTCTGGTGGAGGACACTAAAGGCTCTCCCTTATCCTTCAGTATCTGGGTGGTATGAACAGTTCTCTGGCCTCCAGCAAAGAAGCTTTGCTTCTGGTAGATAATGTACTTTGGCACAATTTTTCGAGTTGAGCTGTTTACAATCTCACCGTTGACGACTAGCCTTTCACCTGTTTGAGATATAAACACTGTATTACAGCTTGTCAAAGCAGTTGTTGTATGCTTTTTTTTAAACTGATAGAGCCATTAATTTACCAAAATGCTGAGTATATTGCTTGGGTTACCTTGCTGGTAGCCTGTCTTTGGCAAGAAAATATTCATCGAAATATTTCCAGAGGCAAAAAATGTGACATTCTTGTCTTTACTGCCATGTTGAAGTGCCTGCAGAGGATGAAAGTTTTAACATCCATAAAGGTACAGTCACATTTGTTAATCTGTTCATTTAAATCTAATCTTTAACAAAGTAACTTTTAACTTATAACCGGACAATGTAGTCTTTTGGGCCTTTTAGGAGAGGCGATATACCGGTAGATATGATTAAGCGGCAGAAATTTGTCAACCGGTAGAGATTTTGGACTATCGTCTCTATCACGGACACGGTTACATGCTTTCATGATGTTGCTGTGCTATGTGGTCACAAAAACGTATTACTCATTTCGCTATATGCACTCGCTGTCTGATAGACTGTTTCTGAGTGCTGTCCAAGAGGCTTGCGCACGTGAAAACGGTGGAGTATTGAACGGAGTTATTTTTGCTGCTTTATAGGCCTTGAATGGTTAAATACACACACTTGTATGTGTCAAAATGCCCGTCTTTGCAAGTATCCTTTGCAAGTATCCATGCAGTAATTTAAGTCTTAAGTGAAAGCAAACAGCTAAGAAAGAAAACACAGTATATTGGATCCAGGCAGCTCTTAAAGTGACAGCAGTCTAATATTCCTGCTGTCTTGTCTTTTTTTTTTTAATATAGGCTAGTATTAGATTTTGTGATGTTGACACTGGTGGCAAAAATTATGAAATTGCTATGGTATCTAAACTTTTGATATCATAAAGACCTTATTTAAAGCAAAAATAACTATATTGTGATATATATTGTTGTCATGAAATAAAATTACTCATACCATGATATAAGATTGGGGTCATATTGCCCAACGCTATTTATTGGTAAAGTTGTCATCATTGAGTTCTGTTATTATTATTGGTCCATATATGTCTGTTTTGTATTTCATGCATTAAAATGAGGCTTTGAATATTTTTTCTGGTCTAACTGATAAAAATTGTGATCATACCATCAGTGTTGAGTGATCATAATCAGGTCTGGCTACGAAGGTGAACTTTGCTTCAGCTTCGCTTGATGCACGCACAGACCTGCTCAACTTGGCTGAAAGTCGGTAATGAATTTTACCATGAGCACCTTTAAAAGATGAAGGCAGGCCCCTGAGATAGAGAGATTTTGCATGGATGACTAACAGTCTTTAGAAAAAAACTTGCATCATATGATAGATCAATATTTCAACATACAGGATATAGCACATTGAAGTATTGGCTACATTGCAAAAAGTAACTGAGACTGTTTCAAAGGAAGATCGATTTTCTCTCAGGAATCAATAAAGTATATACTGTCTATCTATAAGTCACATCTATCAACCAGACTGAATGCCTGCAGGACAAGAAGGTGATGACTTACTGGTAGGGAAGCTGAAAGGCAAAAGGGAAGACATGTCTACCAGCCACAAGAGTTACATAGCCTAGCAAAAAGATGCAGACACATTACATAAGGTCAGTGTTATCCTACATATACTTATTTATTAATACACTACCATTCAAAATTTTTTACATGTTACAGAAGTCTCTTACGTTTACCAAGGCTAAAACAGTAATACTGTGAAATATTACTACAATTTGAAAATAAGTTTTCTATTTTAAAATATTTTAAAATGTAATTTATTCCTATTATGGCAATGCTGAAATTTTCGAAGCCATTACTCACATGATCCTTCATAAATAATTCTATAATGCTGATTTTGTGCTCAAAAAAACATTTGTTATTATCAATGTTGAAAATAGTTTTTAATAATTGTTTAATAAAGTTTTTTATAGTGCTTAATCATTTTTTGTGGAAACCATACTTTTTTTTTTTCAGGATTGTTTGATAAATAGACATTTTAAAAGAACAGAATTTAAATGAAACATTTTTGTAATACTTTTGTAATATTATAAGTGTCTTTACTCTCACTTTTGATCAATTTCATGTGTTCTTGCTGAATAAAAGTATTATTCTTTAAAAAAAGAACACATACCACATTATATAATCATAATGTTGTCCAGTATTTTATGTTTTTCTATTTCTAACTATATAGTTGTATTGCACAACAATGCATGACATTAAATGTAAAGATTGTTTTGAACAGATGAATGTTTATAACATTCAAATATTACCATCTGCATTATCCTCCGGTATGACAGATTGAGTTTGTGAGAAATAGTTTTCTTTATCCCAGTATGTCACACTGGTTTCCATTGGCGTCTCAGTCCATGACACATCAGCCTTGCCTTTCACCTCGACAGTCAGAGCCTTGATTTTGGTTTTCTTTGACACCTTCACGATAACTCTGCCCACCAAAATATCCCCATTGCTGAAGGTGTTGCGATCATTTAAGGGATCATATTCGATGGCAAACTTCCGGATCGTCATTTCCTGAGACAACAGGTTAAGTCTGAACTTATATCGCTGCTGTAAGTGTATCTGTACGACGCCCAGAGTTGTATTTATCCCTTCTGTTTTCTATATCCGTGTTTTAAAAATACACCTATTGGTGTCTTTCTGAAGGAGGGCTCACCAAACTGGCTCAACAGGTTTCACCTTGAAAAGACACACAGAGGGAGACTAAAGGAAACCACGACCCTCTAGGTGATGGCTGCGTAACGCGAGAACTCAACGAGATCTAGTGCAGAATCCAAGATGGTGGCTCCCCGCTGCTAGACTTAATTCATTTTTTTTTCTTCTCTATCTTTATCTTTTTTATCTCAATCTCTTTTTTCGCATTTTTTCTTCCGTTTCAAAACTGGACTATAACGCTTTGCAACCTGGATTAGCTTGAGGAATATATCGACACGCCTTATAACAGACTCCACAGCACCATGAACAAGGACAAACCAGACGACAACAAAAAAAGTAAAGGCGATCTCACTTCAAACTCCAAAAGACCCGTCCCGATTCACTATCCAGCACAGATACAACACCATCCACATCACCTAAACCGCCGTGCTGCACAGAGGTAAGCGACATTCTACTCTCCATTGAAAATAAACTTTCCGGACTTGATGCAA
>JAFVLL020017881.1:0-15108 GCA_021397915.2 Tor tambroides | reverse complement strand
TATATATGTATGTATGTATGTATGTATAGTTTTAGGGGAAAAAAATTGAGAAAAAAATGTTAATAAATAAAGTAATTAAAGCTGAGCCGCCATTAAATCTGAGCTTTGAAAGTGCAATACAATTTATGTGCCTGAAACTTTATAAACTGCAGTTGACTTAACAAGGCTGCGATAAATTTATAGTTTTATAATTATAGTCATACTACCCTTTATGTAGTCCTTTATTTCCCCATGCAATTAGGCATTTCTTTATAAGCCAAAACATCTCTGGCTGCCTCTTTAAAAGGGGCAATTACTGGATAATTTCATGGTGTACTTACGTGTACCCCAGGCGGAGGCATTGTGTTTGTTTATCACTCTTTTCCAGGCATGCTGGAAGTCGTAGAGTAGCATGTTTATGTAAATCTGCTCGTGTTTATGGCTTTGTGGTTCCGTTTAAGTGAGATGGGATAGTTTGCAAATCAAGTGGCAGGACCTGACTCTCCAAATTTGCCTTTAATCCAGTCACAAGCATCCTCCTCAGTCATCTTTGATAGGTCACGCATGAGAGAGACGCTGGAGGGACAGTACCGAAGTGACTGCACGCGAACTGACAATCCTTCCATCACTGCTTACAGGGCGTCTGGCAATCAAGGGACAGAACGAGGCTAATTGGCCCTCATAACCCTGTATTATCTCGGTAGTTACGGATGCCCACCGGCAGACCACGGCGCGAGCGCCATCTGTGCGCTTTATTTTCTCCTAGTGGCGACGAGGGGTGAGAGGGAGAGAGGGAGGAGAGGGGAGTTTGAATCTCTCCGCCTGCACAATCTATTCACCTCCTCGGCTGACAGAGAACGTGCGGTGCCTTCTCCGTTCATGGATTTTACGGTTTCATTCCGCCGCACGAGACTCCGATGGCTGTTTGTCTCGCCGTGGGCTGTTAAAATCACAGGCGCACTCACTTCGATGGTGAGTTTTTTGGCGTAGCTAACGGCAGAGCGCGCGATGGCTGAGCCGCAGGCTTCTGAATCCGTGGCGGGACCCTTGCACGAGCTCGCCTCCGAGGAGACCACTCCGACCCGGGACGCGGTGGCGGCGGCGGCGGCTGCGCTGAGCATCAGCGAAACCTACCAGACATACCTGAACGTGTCGGCGGCTGGACACCCGGGGTACGGGGCCGAGGGGGTGTACTCTAACGGACGGTACAGGGAGCACAGCAGCCCGAGGATCGGCACCCGGAACCGCGACAGCTCTGCAGAGAGGTGCACCGGCACCGGGAATCCACCTTGCGGTATTATGAAGGTGAGTGAGTGTCATCACTTTGTTATTGACTGAGGACTTCCAGAGCTCTGCAGCGATGCAAATGCCCATGCAGCCGTCCACTGCTCTGCAAACACACTATGTAGCATTGCTCTACTGTTTCTGTAGTATGTTTCGTGTGTGTTCCCCAGTTGTTTCGTGAAATGCTGGCTCAAAACCAAGTGAGATCTATACCTAGCACATTTTGGAATATCTCATGGACATCTTGTGCCCAATAAGATCTTGATCAACATTTTTTTTTACAGCCAGAAATTAATTTGATTAATTATCAGATAACAGATATGCAGATTTTAGTTTTTTACGATTATTTTGAGTAATAAATAATTCTTAATAAATAATCCTTAGGCTGCAGCATATAAAACATGCGTTATAAATATTTCAATTAGTTTAAATTATTATTTGTGCCATTTATATTTATGTAAATTTATATTTATCTAGGACTAGTTAGCCTATATCTAAGCCTAAAATCACTTAAAAAGAATGGCTGTGAAAAGTTATACATTTTTCACAATTAATTTCTAATTTTATTTTATATTGTTAAACAAAACATTTAAATAAGTAAGCTACTTTATTTTTCAGTACTGTTGTTTCCAGTTGAGAAAAGAGTGGTTAAACAATGAACACTTTGTTAATTCCTACAACACTTATCAGTAGACCCGATATTAAAGAACCAATAATTTATTAAAACAGTAAATAATAAAAACAGTAAATATTGGTTATATACAGTATATGTATATATATATATATATATATATATATATATCAAATTGATTTTCCAACCCAATCTCTTGTGAAAACAGAACAATTTTATTAGGTTGTCATTTCCTATGAATTTGTATGATGTGATGTTTGTATGGAACCGAATGTTTGTATATATGGATATATATATGCTGTTATAGAGTGATATCACGTGGCTGCTTATGTGAAATTGCTCATATATATATATATATATATATATATGCCAAAATGCAGAATTATTGGGTTGATGCTGTGTAGGTAGGCATCTCACCAGTTTTGTGGACATATTCATAGCCATTTAGATTAGAATTGCAACATTATGTTTGAAGGCAGGGGTACAAATCTATATCAGTGTAACTGTTTGACGTACGTGCTGGTCACAGTCCTGGATAATAATGTGTTTTATTATTTTACTGATGTCTGACTGTGCAGTGCGCTTTTAAGCTATAAGCACCTCAACGTTTGGAAGGGCAGCTGTCAAGTGGTGTTTTAAGTGGAAAAGTTATTTGTTTTAGTATACAGAGTGTCTGAACTATACAATTGGTTGAATTTTAATGTTGGTACAAAAGAAAGGCTTTGGGTCAATAAATCTATATGATTGACCAGTTGACATTTGGTACCAGAGTCAACAAAAGATGATGAAGTGGTTGAGTTCTCAAAGAACAACCCTGTTAGGCACTTTGATTAATTACTTATCCTGTCAGGCAAAAGATTGTTCTTAGGTCAAAGAAGAGACAGAAGGAGGAAACAGCAAAAGACTAAGACAGTTTGAGGACAGCTCAAGATACTGTACAAAAAATACATCACCCCTTATGTTTTAAAGCAGGGGCTGTTTTCCTCTGTGTTGTTGTGGGTCAGCGCTGCTGTCTGAGATGAACCAGGAGCCGAACGTCAAAATTGTCATTGGGTTGATTCACTTTGCTTAGCAACTGACACAAAACAGCATGCTATGCTCCCATTCCCTTACTTTATTGAATTCCTATGTGACTGTGTGGGTGTCTTGGCACCCATGAGAGGACCAGTATATGACAGAGAAACGAGCGAAACACTCAACGTGCTGACATCTGAGCACTCAAAGTAGACTTGGTGTGTACGTATTTGTGGTGCTTGTGTAGAAGATTTAGCAGACTGGAAGTAAACAAGCATTCAGTATTTGCTCAAGACAACCCTTAAAGAGAATCTAAGTTTTATTATATAGGGAATCAACTTTCATATACTTGAATCTCCATTACCCAGTTGTTAGAAATCGACTAGCTGTCAGGGGCTTGGTTTGACTTTGCTGTTTTGCTCAGGAATATCACGCAATTCTCTCTTTGTCAGACCTATTTCGTCCCTCATTTGCAGATGATTTTCCATCTATGATTATAGGTTTCAGAGAGTGTTTACAGGTATCATGAAATACGCTTTCGTGCAGTGTGTGATCTGTTATTGAGATGTTAAAAAGTGACTGTCTAGCAGCAACTCATCCTCAGCTAAAACTCTGTTAGTTAAACTTGCTACAACAGATCCCTCAGTCAAACTGCCCAGGGCCAAAGCAATCCAGAGCACAAAATCTGTCTGACTTTTCATCTTTCCTTCTCCTCACCTGTGCTCTGAGTCTGGCCTTCTTGTATTTTTAAGGCCAAGGCTTTTGCTTTGATCTTACTAGTAAGATGGGATTAGGCTACTATAACCTTTAAGGGCAGTTATCTTGACTAAAGGCCTGTTCACACCAGTAACTAGTAAAGCCACTTTATAGGCTTTGAACGGTCAAAATGCCTGTTTTTGCAAGTATCCTCATAAGGGCCTTTCGCACTGCTTTAGTTCCAGAACTAAAAGTACAGTACTAAAGTACTGGGACGATTTTGCGCGAACTATTTCCCAGTACCATTTAAAAGGTTGCATTAGCACCGACAGTGGGTACTAAGAAGTGACGTAAGCCGGTCGACAGCGACGTCATTTGCACGTGGCCTTCAACAACGTAAACAAAGAAGAACAACGTTAACAACAGGAGGATGGAGGATGCTGTGTTCGGAGCTGTGTTTTTGTTGTGCCTCGCGGGTTTCACAATAATGGACATGGAATTTCGACGTATACGTCAAGCGATTGAAAGAACGGAAAGGAGGACTAAGAATCTACAACGACAACTTACAGTTCTACATTTCATTGAGGCTGATAGAAGCACAAAACACCGTAGACGAAGTCTTCAGGTAAATGCCGTTTATAAATGCTCTCAGTATGATACAATGTTTACACAGTATATGTTTACACAGTGTTTTAAATTATGGTGGGTGAGGGCGTTTTTGTACGCGTTTAGCCAATCAGCGTACACTTACGTCACGGATAGTTCCTAGAACTGTTTTAGACCCTACTCTGAAGTAGGAGCTAATTTAGTTCCTCCAAACGGAGTTCCTGGAATTGTGGAACTACCCACTTTTTGGCATGTTTGCACCGCGGGAACTAGGAACGGTTTGTTCCTAGTTCCCGCGGTGCGAACACACCAAAAAGTGGGTAGTTCCACAATTAGTTCGGGTACTATTAAAAGGTTCCTGCGGTGCGAAAGGCCCTATTAACACAGTAATTCAGGTCTTAAGTGAAAGTAAACAGCTGAGAAAGAAAACACATGTGTAACAGTATATTGGATCCGGGCAGCTCTTAAAGTGACAGCAGTCTAATATTCCTGCTGTCTGTCATTCATGTTAATCAAACAACAAGAGAGAGAAAATATCTCACTGCTCTTGACTAAATCACTTTTGTAACTTTAATAAGAAGAAATATATATTTAATTTACACAGTAAAGATCATGCAGTGTTTTTACAGTATACATCTGAGTACTTTATACAATGTAGCATTTCTCATTTATTTGTTCTACTGTAGCTTTTTTGTCCTATTGCTTGTAATTAGTTTCTTATTCTTATTTAATCACTGACTGTTCACATGTCTTCAGGGAGCTTGAGTTTGTTTGTATGTTTGTTTTTTTTATTTAGGCTAGCATTAGTTTTTTGTGATATTGACACTGGTGACAAGAATTATGAAATTTCTATGGTATCAGAAATCAAGAACAATAATAACTAAATTCATAGTTAGCGTCCTTGGTGTGAACAGGACTGTTGAGGTTGATCAGGAGGGTGACAGATGCATCATCCCTCAAGAATAATGATTAGCGGCTATAAATCTCTAAGGTGTCAGTCACAAATGTGTCATGCTTCTGCTCAAAAAACCTGCATTCATGACATTTCTGTTGGTAATCAGTTTACCGTCTTGCTTATGAGTTTATATCGCCACCCAGAGAATAGCGGTGGGTGATTTTTATCAATACTACACAGCAAAAGGGAGAAAGTGAAAGGGAAAGGGTTGCGTGTGAGTTGTTGTGCGTTTGGTTGAGTGAACACAGGAGCATTTAATCAAATCAGATGCTGTTAAACCAAGCAAATGTCATTGACAAATGGAAAAATATCTAGACTCGGTAGCAACGTGCACGCCTCTGCATATTAGGAAACAACAGGTGAAGTCAGGCCACGGCGTACTAACAAATGTGACATTTTCTGATTATGTTATTATAAATCGCACACCTAGTGTTTATGTAATTGAGTTGTGTCGAGCAGACATTAATTATGACATTGATAAGTGACTGGCTTATTACTGTATAACAGCTTTAGGCTGTAGTTTAATTTGTTGACATATGCTAATGTACCTGTACATTCACTTCCTATAGGTAGGAAAATCACAAATGTTTCTAATGTCTCAGTTGTGTCTCCTAGGCAGCAATGAGAATAAATGGAGATCTTTGCCGGCATCTCATGTTTCCAGATTTTTGTCTTCAGAAAATGTTCCCTCATAATTTCACAAGTGTCTACTCTAGAGTTTGAGAAAAGATCTTAAAAATGCAACACACTCGCCAAGATACAGAAGTCTCAAACTCAGATCATATCATATCATATAAATTCTCGTCACATTCTTCCAGTATTTTATTTGTTTGTTTATTTATCACAAATTTATTGTGTGCTTCAGTGTTAGTTTAGTATTATTTAAACATTATATTTTATTAACATCTTGAATTAGCTTTAATTTAATATTTTTATCATTTTTTTCTATTTGGGTTTTATTTATTTTTAATTCTGGTTTAGGTTTAGTTCAGTTTTATTTTTTATTTATTTCCAGTAATTTTAGTGCTTCAATGTATTTCAGTTAGTTACCAAGGCAGTGTTTCAAAATATTTATTTAGTTTAAGTTTTTCATGTATTATTTATGTTTTTGTTATTTCAGCTTTATTTCAATTAACGAAATGTTTTAATAGTTTTAGTCTTTTTTTTTGTGGTGTGTTTGGTATAATTATGCTTTCACTCTTTTGTGTTTTTCCATTTACACTTTTGACAAAATTCCAGTTCTGAGAATAAATGCACTGCTGTTATAAACAGTCCACTCAAATCCATGCTGCATCATTGATTTTCTTCAGTATGGTAATGGATTTGGGCCATAGACAGCTCTCCTTTGGTCTCATCTGGGGAGAAAGGCTCAGGTCGGCCGTCTGGAGGTTTGGAGATTAGAATGGCTGGAGGAATATTCGCATTGGCGAAATCGCCCTCGGCTGAATCTGACGCGAGTTTGCTGAGGTGGTCATTGGGGCCACACTACGTGTGAGACAGCGTGTGGTAATGCTGCCTCATGGAGGCTTCCGCTAAGTTAATTTGTGCTTGTCTGCTCTGGGTATAATGGGTTTTGACTTCAGTGTTGTTATGCTGTCTCTGTTCATGTTCATTGTAGGTAAAGAGTCCATATGAAAGTGACATTTGGAAGACACACGCATAGATGCCGAATAAGAGTACGCTGGGAATCTGGGTCACTGGTCTCTAGAGTTCACACATACGCTTTAGTGGAGACATCACATGCACTCAGGCTTTCTGAGAGTGCGTGAAGCTTCTTCTAGTCATGGATTTCCATGACCAAACATATTTGATGTTTGAGGGATCTTTATATTAGTCTCTATTAGTTATCTTTATCAGCATGCAGGGTTTAAAGTCTGTGTGTTAAGGATACAGTATGTGTGTCTCAGTGGTAATGGTCCGGTTGTCCACAATTACATTTTGCTGTCACCAGGCCCCCAAAAGTTGCCAGAGGGACGTGTTCGCTTGTCAGTGTTACATAACACCTGAACCTTGGATAGCAGCAGAGCCCTGTCAGTGTGTATGTGTGCATAATTGGGTGTGGGTATGTGTGTGAGAGCATGAATATGTGTATATAAAAAGGCAACTGACATACAGTGTATTCCATCAAATTCTTTATAAACTGATTTTTCTCATTCTTTTCAATTATTATGCACGCAGAATCTTTGACCTCATAGAGAGACTACATGGAATATACTTTAAATATTCTAACTTAAAAAATATTTTTGTATATGCACTACCATTCAAAAGTTTTGCCTCTGTAAGATTTTTTTTAAATAAAAATAATACTTTTTATTTGACAAAGAAGCATTAAATTGATCAAAAGTGTGAGTAAAGACTTTAAAAACATTACAAAAGATTTCTATTTCAAATAAATGCTGTTTCTTTTGAACATTCTTTTCGTGGTTCTATTTCATGGTTTACACAAAAATATTATGCAGCACAACATTGATAATAATAAAATGATTCTTGAGCAACAGATCAGCCTATTAGAATGATTTCTGAAGGATCATGTGATGTTGAGTAATGGCTGCTAAAATTCAGCTTTGCCATCACAGGAATAAATTACATTTTAAAATATGTAATAGAAAACAGTTATTTTAAATTGTAATAGTATTTCACAATATTACTGTTTTCACTGTATTTTAATCAAATAAACGCAGCGTTTGTGAGCATAATGTTTCAAAAACATGAAAAATCCTACATTCCACACATTTATGTAAAATGTCATGATAAGGTTGATATTCGTTGTGCATCAAATGTCCAGTCACTGTTTAATATTCTGTTCTCACATATTTCTCTTTTATGTATCATCAGCATGTCAGTTTTTGTTTTTTTTTTGAAAGAGAGAGACAGACAAAGTGCATCTGTGAGTCTGTTGTTCATGGTGCGAAATCTGGGCACACTTTCTCTCCCTTTTCCCAGAAATGACCTCATGTGTACCAGATTGTGGCTGGGACCCTTCTTTCTTTCTTTCTTTCTTTCTCTCCTTCTCCTCTCACCTCCCCCCACGAAGTGTTTTTCCCCTCAACCCCTCTCAAGAAGTGGCTCTGTCATCCAAAAGCTATACATTCAGTCTAGTATCCCAGAAGCCAGTGAGGCTGTGATGAAACTGGATACAAATCTAGCTGGAGCAAGAGCGTGAGATAGCCTTCCAATAACACTGTTTTTCTCACTCATAATGCTTTTGCATCTGGTGAGTGTTAGATGTTGTTCTGGAGAACTAGCATCATGCCAAAACAAAGCCACTTCCGAGCTTACAAAACCAGACTTAATTCAGCCTAAAGTGGCTTTGGTGGTCTAGCCAGTCTCATAGTCTTAGCTATCCAAGCTGCTGATCCACACTGAAACCATCAAACCAGACCAGCGATAATTAATTTCATGTTATGGCCGATATTAAATTAAATACTATTTTTGTCTAGATACATTAAAAATGAAGCTAAAATCAGTCATTTTAAATGCTACAAGTGAATTTAGACAAATGCATGCGTTATAGTATACAAGCAATCTTTAGTATATATTCAGGATACGATGATTTAAAGGGATAGTTCACCCAAAAATGAAAATTTTGTTGTTAATTACTCACCCTCATGTTGTTCCAAACCCGTGAGATCCTTGTTTATTTTCGGGAAAACAAATTAAGATATTTTTGATGAAATACAAGAGCTTTCAGACCCTCCATAGACAGCGACGCAACTGACACATTCAAGGCCCAGAAACATAGTAAGGACACTTTGTTTATGCATGTCAAAGACTGACACGGAAGAGAAGAAATTGTTGAATACAGTCGTTATTTTTGTTTTATTTTTGCGCATTAAATGTGTTCATGTAGCTTCATAAAATTAAGGTTGAACCACTGATGTCACATGAACTATTTTATCGATGTCCTTACTACCTTTCTTGGCCTTGAACGTAGTTGTTCCCTTGCTGTCTATGGAGGGACAGAAAGCTCTCGGATTTCATCAAAAAAATTTAAATTTGTGTTTCAAAAGGTCTTACTGGTTTGGAACAACATGAGGGTGAGTAAATAATGACAGAATTCTAATTTTTTGGTGAACTATCCCTTTAAGACATATAGTACACAAGACATTTTTCTAGTCTTGTGTATGACAGTATGGATAGCATGCAAAGTAATACAGTATGCAGCTGTGGTTTTGAATTTAGTTAAGGTGGTCTTGAAGAGTAATTTAGCCCTAATTTGAAGCTGCTCAGGAGGTTCATTTAACAGCATGAGCACGCAGAGCTATTTTACACCCCGTCCTGCATGCTTTCTTTCTGTTCTCATCTGTGTTCTCATCTTTGTTTCTTAGGAAGGCAGGTAGATGAGATATCTGCTCTCTCCGGTGTAAACCGATCATTGTGCGCTTATTTCATGCATACACAACTGAAAGGTAATTCAAGAAACCCGTTTTTCCCTCTTTCTAAGCCTGTCCTCTTTTTGCCTGCCCCTCCTGGCAGCAGGTAAGGCAGCTGGCTGCAGGCCCAGTTTGTGGCACTTTTTCATCGACTCTGATCCCCTGTGTGAAGCTCAGTATATCACATGCTACAAATTACCACAGTGACTTCATTGAAAAGGCAGGGACTGTTTACATCTATTGGACTGACCACACATCTGTCATCTCCTCAACCAGCTGACTGGGCTCATGAAGACTGGGTTTCACATAGACAGAGACAGTGGGATTTCATCACTGTTGGCTGACAAATGCATTCCAGTCATGAAGATTCAGGTCAGTCAATATAGAGCAGCGCATTAGATTATCAAAAATAGATGAAACTGATTAGTTCAGCAAACTGTCTCTTAAAAAAAGACCATTGTGTATGTTGTAAGTGTAGTTATAGGGTTGTTTTGTTCAATCAGAGAATCTCAGTACAAAATTCAGTGAATCATTAATCATACATCTCATACGTGCATGCATAATTATGTCCATCCATCAAGTTTTGTGAGCAGAAATTCAGGTGTCAGTAAATAGTGAGAGAACATGATGACAGACAGAGAGTCCCTTGAAAGGGAGCAGATTTATCCTCTTTCATTAAAACCCTGCTAATGTTCCTTCTGATTGGTTTGTTTACTTTGACTGCTCAGTGCATCTGCATTTTCTCTCATTTCGTCCCCGTCATTCTGTCACATGATGAAGTCTTGCCTGGATGAGGAGTGCATGAGGCATGGAGGAAGTTGGCTGGCTTTCAAAAAGAAAAAAAAACAGGAAATGAGAGTAGTTATCAGCACATTGCAGGTCATGTTTCAGCACTGTATGTGTTTGTGGTTGTCACATGCATGAGAAATCAATGTTTCTTTGCCTGTAGGCTACTTGTAGAGCTATGTTTTATTTATGTCTTCATTTACATTGTAGATGGTTCTTGAAAACCACATCACTGCTTAACAGAAACATTAAAACAGTAGTTCACCCCAAAGTGGATTTACTACCCCTCATGTTCTTGTAAGTTATATTATTTTCTAAATGTTTAAAGAGGGATCTGGACCGTGATTAAAATGGTTGAAAAATACAACAAAAATAAAAATTGAGCAATAATTTTTTGATGTTGATGATTTCAAGAGGTGCTGTTAATTACATATTGGTTTGATGCATGTCAGTGCTTCCTTATTGTGTGAACACAACTCAAGCCACTATACATGATTTGAAAAACTGCCTCAGTCAGAAAGATTTACAAAACAAATCTCAAAAGTCGCTTGTGAATTCAGTGAATTGCTCAGAGCCGTCACTTAGTTCACAACTGACTCCCTTTCTGAACCGTGAGTCATTTTTTAGTTATGTCCGTTTCAAAATGAATCACTGTGTGTGACAACTAAAGGATTTTGGCTCCTAAATATTTTATGTTCTGAGTCAATTGCTCTGTAGTCATTTTTTAAGCCTGAAGCCACGATTAAAGGCATAGTTCACCCAAAAATGGAAACTCTGTCATTTACTCATGTTCTTGGAAGTCATATTACTGCAGACAAATTAAAGCAGGGATCTAGACTGTGAATAAAATTGATGCAAATGCAAAACTGAATAAAAAAATAAAACACTGCAACAAAAATGCACTATTTTCTTGCTATGTGTGATCCTGTGAGGTGGCATTAATGTTTAGAGTACATGCCAGTGTTCTCCAATTGCATGAACACAGCAGGTGTCTGATTTGAACAAATGAATCTAATGAACTGGTTCTTTTTAACAAGTCAGTCAGAAAGATTCACAAAACTCGCTTGTGAGTTAGCGCTTTGAATCGGACTGACTGAGTCCATGAACTGCTCAGCCTCAGAGTCAGAAAGATTCACAAAACAGCCTAAAACTGGCTCATGTCTGGTTCAAAGTGAATCACTGCATTTGGCAACTAAAGGCATCTGGCTCCTAAATATTTCATGTTCAGAGCCAATTACTCCCTACTAGTCATTTTTTTAGTCTGGAACCCTGATTAAAGGGATAGTTCACCCAAAAATGAAAGCTGTCATCCAAACTCTTATGACTGTGTTCTGAGGAACAAAGAAAATATTTAGCAGACAGTCTTAACTTGCATGGATCTATAGTTATTTACCCTTAACTGCTTACCCAACATGCATACACTCATGTGGCTGAATTCTGACTGCAGTCAGATCAGTAGCTGCAGGGTGAGTTTGTCTTTGCCGTGCTAGACTCTTGGCTCTGCACCCTAAAGACACTTGTTTCCACAGGGTAGAGTAAAGAACAGCGGGAACACTCAAACACTCTTTAAAAGTCCCGAAGACACAATCTTGACAGTACGCCAACCCTCTCAGCCAGGCGTCTGGCTCAGATTCAGACTGAGCAGCTAGTGAATGAGGTTGTGATGGGAAGATTGATCTCAGAACAGGTTTATAATGTGAGTTGTCATGACTAAGGTTGGGTCAAGATGATCAATCACAGTCTACCAACTTGACAACCTCAACATGAGTTCCCTGCTTATGTATGTGCTACTATATGTTGTAGCTGGCACTGTGCTATAGAGAGCACTGCATGTTCCCACGTTAGTAATAAAGCACTGTGTGTGTCAAAACACCTCGAAACAAGGCAGCATGCAACCAAGAGACGAGAAAAAAACACATAAACCTAAGCAGGAGCATGGAAATATTTTAAAATTCAAAATATTGAAGTTTTATGAGAAAAAAAGATTGACAGTGCAACAGATATTTACTCAGGAAGGATGCATTACAATCCTGAAAGAGGAGTATCACGGATTACACAAAAATATTAAGCAGTGCAGCCGTTCTAACACTGATAATAACAAGAAATGTTTCTTGACCAGCAAATCAGCATATTAGAATGATTTCTGAAGGATCGTGTGACACTGAAGACATCTTGCTTGGCATCACAGGAATAAATTACATTTTAAAATATATTGAAAAGTATAGTTAAATAGAAATCAGTTGTTCGAAATTAAGATTTCTGAAAGCTGAATAAATAAGCTTTCCATTGATGTATGGTTTGTTAGGATCGGACAATATTTGGCCAAGATACAACTATTTGAAAATCTGGAATCTGAGGTTGCAAAAAAAATCAAAATATTGAGAAAATCACATTTAGATTTGTCCAAATGAAGTTCTTGGCAATGCATATTACTAATCAAAAATGAAGTTTTGATATATTTACGGAAGGAAATTTACAAAATATCCTCATGGAACATGATCTTTACTTAATATCCTAATGATTTTTGGCATAAAAGAAAATCAATAATTTTGACCCATACAATGTATTTTTGGCTATTGCTACAAATATACCCGTGCTACTTACGACTGGTTTTAGGGGTCCAGGGTCACATATATAATCTGTCTCTCTCTCTCAGTTGGATACTATTATTGTGAACTGACGCCTTCTAGCAACCAACAACACCAAGACTTGATGACCGCCAATTTGCTTGATCACTAGAAAAAAACTTGCTAAATAATGCCTTTAACACCTTATAAAGCCTGTCAGCTTTCCCTTCGGTTGTTTGCTTTACAGTGCAGGAGTTGTAAATGAGTCTTTGGTATTATAATGGCCTGTAGATAAGCATGGTGCTAACTCTATCCTGGCTTTCTCTCTACTCAAGGTGCCAGTACTGCTGGTACACAGATGGCTTCGATACGATGGCAACTAGTGCCATGAAAGTGGAGGCGTATATGGTGTGTGTTTGTGTGCATGCGCACATGCTGTGTGCATGTGGACACACTGTGTGTAGGATTTGGTCGTGCAAATGAAAATAGCATCCTTGTTTTTGGCTGTCATGTTGATTCAATCTGTTGCTTAAGGTTTTTGCTGAGATCTTGTGCTGTGAGCCCTGTGTGTGTGTGTGTGTGTGTCTTTCTCCAGCAGTGCAGTGTTATTATTCTGTATAGAGTTTGAATCTGGAGGTAAACTATGCCAGTACTGATCTCAAGACAGTTCCTAAAAATTCTCTGAGAGACCCTCCACAGTCCACTACTTGAGGGGCAGGATACTGTAAGCAGATCAGCCGCAGGCTTCTGGAATGCTCCTCATGCTGACAGTGCAGAGCTCTGTGCTTCCAGTTGGCTTTTGGGGCTGTTTGTAGTTAAATTATTCAGATTACAGCTCACATGCAGTTGTTTTAGAATACTTTCTATTAAAGCTGATGTGTGTGAAGTCGTTTTGTATGAATTTTATGTAAGAATGCACTGATTTGGCTCATATGGATCATTGACAAATGGGTAATATTTAAATGTATATATATTTTGTATGAATAAATAAATAATAAAACACTAAAAGCTAAAACCAGCCATTTTAAGAGCTACAAATACATTTAAGAATCATAACATCGTACAGTATGAAAAATCAATATTCATTTTGATATTTGCTAAAGATTACATCTGACAGCGTAATTTATTAATGGGTGTAAAGATTAACTTCAAAGTAGCGTTAGATGATGATCTAAATGTAACTTGTCAAACATGAAACCTTTTTTATGTTAAATGTTAAAAAGTATATATTAAAAAGTAGCATTTTTTATTCCTTATGTACAGTATTTGTGCTGTTGAGAGGTTAGATTCAACTAAATCCCCAGAACCACTGGCCACATATAGGCCTAAACCTGGAGGATGAGGGGGCAGTGACTGGTCACCATTACATCAGTGCTTTTATTTCCATTTGCAAAACATATTGACCTCAGTGACACATCCTGCCACTGAGAGACTAAGCATATGCTGTCAGCTTTATGCATCAATGTCTCTCTGTCTCTCTCTTTCTGTCCTCCACAGTGTAATGTTGATAAGCGTAGGCGATTCTAGACCTACAGTATTTAGAGTTTGGATATCTTAATAGATTTTCCAATCTTTTGACAGTTTATCTTTTTTTCAATATTTGAAATATATTATATATTATTATTAAACAATATATTAAAGATTTAAAGTGCAAGATGTAAAATACAGTAAAAAAAAAAAAAAAAGAAAAAAAAAGGGCATATTTCTGCTATTGCGCTTTGGGTGTCCCAAGTTCGAATCCCGGCTCATGGACCTTACCTGATCCTGCCTTCCTCTCTCTCTCTCTCTCTCTCTCTCTCTCTCTCTCTCTCAATTCACTTTCTGTCTACCAACGGTCCTATCAAAAAGGCAAAACTAAATATTTAAAAAGGGGGCATTTTTGTGCAGTTTTTCACAACAGTAGAAATTATATTTAATTTTATTTATTAGCAACAATGTAATTTTTACTTTAATTTTTTAATGCTTTGTCAGGGCCGTCCTTAGCTGATGCGGGGCCCGGTGCGAGATCTGTTCGCAATTGCGCTCTGGGGGTGGGGGCCTTCCACCTCGGTCCGTTCGCCGCAGGGCTGTGACCACACCCTGTGTATTGTAATGCATGAGAAAAAAAAAATGGCTGAATTCACACATAAGCATCTAAACTGTAACTTCTTGGACTCTTAGGCCCCGTTTACACTAGTGCGTTTTCGTTTTAAAAGGCATAACTTTTGCTACGGATAC
>JAFVLL020017880.1:0-10360 GCA_021397915.2 Tor tambroides | reverse complement strand
TTACTGCTGAGGAGTAGGCACGCCCACACACTCACGCAACACCTAAACAACGAGCACGAGACAAGGAGGAAGCATAGGATTCATGAACCGTGACATTATTATTGTTCTACTTTATTCTCAAATTAATAATGATAACAACAGCATTGCGTGACTATGAGTGTAGTGTGTATTAGCGTGTAGATTTCAGTTTCTGAACAGTCTAATCTAATTGTCATACCATTCAAATATCATATTAAGAAATTCTTTTAACCCCAAAAGCAAACTGTTTCCCTCGAACTGGTTTTCTTTAAAATACAAATCTTGTGTAATCTCAGGCTATCTGTAATCAGAAGCACGTTTAAAACTGAAATATAATTTAATTTCATTCACATGTTTCATAAACACATAATCCTTTCTGGATTACAATCCGCCATCAAAATGACACATTTAATTATTCCAGCTGCTGTGAGAAAAGGCTATAAACGATGCATCACCTGCAGGATCCGCACATGCTAGCCGGGAAAACTTCTTTATGTTTACAGACGTGACGTAATGACGCAGTGCCATGCTCGAATTTCCCGTGGAAACCTACCCGTACCACTCAAATCATAGACTATTATGTCTATGACTCAAATTAGAAAACATTATTATAAGCGAACCGTTGTGAATCGGGTTAAAGTAAGGCGAGAGTTTTGAACACTGGCTGGTTATGTACTTTCTCAAATATTGATTTCGGATCATTTTTAATCCAAAAAAAGTTACGGACTGCAGCTTTAAGACACTAAGATAGGCTATATGTAATTTAATATAATAATTGATTGATAATAATAGTTTAAATTAATATAATAATTCATACTTTTGACTCTTTCCTTTTCTTAAAAATTGTTTAAAGACTGAAATGTTAAGTTTAGGTCTTCAAAAGGCCTTTAAATGTCTTAAATTTGATTTTAAAAATCCTGCAGGATGAAGTATTTTTTTTTTTTTAATAAGCCCTTTTTAACTATCCTCTTAGGTTGTTTTGAGAATGATCTGTAGGCCACTAATAAAAAGTAAGATCCCTGTACATTTGTTTGTTTCAGATTTACAGACAATGCAATTAAGATGTTTACATTGGCTTCTTGGGGTAATATTGCTGTCAACTGACAACAAAGTTTCCCTTCTGAATTAGCATAACTGCACAAGTTTTATAGTTAATAATATCTTAAAAAATAAATTACATTAATTATACTTTGATTTCCTTCAATAAAAAGGAGACTGAGTAAGACTGAAAGAGTAAAAAGGTGTGTAGACGTGGATTAGTAATCTAGCCCCTTGGTATAAATGAGAAGAAATTCTGGCCCTCGTCACTATCAAAGCTGCCCATCCCTGATCTAGACCCTTCTCACTTTAAATTTATTATTAATTTATTGCTATTTCTTGCCAAATTTTACATTCATAAATGTCGCTGATAACAGGAGTGTGCACGTATTCAACGCCATGCATACTGACATTGATCCAAGCAGAATGTCTTTATTTTGTGCTAGTGAATAAACAAAGCCTAAATCTTTGTCTTTCCTTCTTTCGTGGTCATAAACATGTACACATAAAGTTCTTGTAGACGCAGCACATATCAACATACTGCATAATCCACATTCTTGCAAGTTACCCTTTAGGACGGTCAAAAACCGTGTGCTTTCCCCATTACCAACGCCACCTGGCTCAATACACAGGTGCTCTAATTATACTGTGCTTTACTACCGCACAGTGGACAACAAAATCTCTACAATACAAAAAATGGCTCCTACAATAAATGTAAACTTTCAAAGAAAACTCCTTCCTTTTTTGTTTTCAAGAAAGATTTTGATGTGTATATGAACTCTTTAAGAAACTAATCATTTTATTGCATGTAGCCTATATGATACACGGGGCAACTTTGTGAGCAATGTTGCCGGGAAACTTTGGTTAATGTTGCTGTCAACGGGCAACCAGGTGAGACACAGGGCCCACGACCGATCTAAAGTATCCAGATCAGTAGTTTTACTGAGTATCAAAGATATTAGCTATAGTGATGGGAGAAACAACCTTTTCGAAGCTTCGAGTCAAAATCTGAAATGCAACAAATGATGTCAAAAATGATCTTTTATTGGAAAATTAAAATGAGAAGATGATGGTCTATATTGTATAAAAATCACCAATTGTATAAAAATCTGTCAATTTCAGGGAATGAAGCACAAATTTATTCTCATGCTGCTCTGTTTCTCCAATCATACAGTACATGACTGGGTTGTAAACATGCAATTTAAAGGTTTTGTGTTGTTAATCTCCACACCCTGTTCATCTGTAGATGTTTGTGTTCTAGATAGCTGTCAGAGATTGATGAAGTTTTGCTTCATGGTTTGCTTCAGTGCTCCAATGAGACCAACTGCTTTTGACAGATCTAACTTGAGACTGAAGCCTCTCACTGTGCACTTTTAACCATTTGTGGTGAACATATGAAAAAAAAAAAAATACAGCCTCTCCAGTAGCTAAGGAAAAGAAATGTGCAGCATCTGGAACGGACTTCTCTGATTCTTCTTTGTACTCCAGTGTACTGTCCGCTAATTACAGAGGCACCATCGTACCTCTGTTTACCCTGTATTCCAATCCACATTTCTCTAAGCTCCCAGTTATCATTTATGTTAACCCTGCAGCATATAATTGCCCTGCTTCTTGGAATTCCAAGAAGTAGAACTTCTTCTTGCATTCCATTAAACAGGTAATACTACCCCAGCATAAAGGTCATCTGGTTTTTTTTTCTCTCTCTTTTTTTCAGGTCCTTTGTCTCATCAGCTATAGCAGCAAACCTCTCACTATTTTGAATTTTTTGCATGTTGTGTCAGTTGCTTGTTCACATTTGCATCATGTTTGACAATAATATATAAAATCTCTAAAATGTTCCCCTGTTTGATGCTGCTGCTGATTCATGGGCTTGCTGGCCAGTGTTCTGTGTAGCTGACAGGAGAAGAAATTCAGCTGAAGTTTTCACAAAATTCTGATTTTCAGTAACCTTTTTTATGATCATTATCCATCAATGCAAACAGTGATGTGTTGTTTCTCAAGTTGTTTCTTAGGCCAGGTAGTCATTGCATTGGCATGGACATCTGACTTTGCATGCAAACTGAATCCGGTGTCTTTAAATGTAGCTTTCTTCCGGTCTGAGTATCTATTTAAAGATGTCAACACACTACTGTCTAGCAGCATTAGGGAGTGAGAAGCATGTGTAAGTGAAGCAGTATGCAGCATCCTTGGATTGTAAATACTCTAGCCATGTGTATGCGCTGCACCATTCACGGTGACAATGTCTCTTTGCAGTTCCTTGAATGCTTTTAGGGAATGTCTGCAAGTTTGGCTGGGTGGGTCCCCCACTTCTGAATCTGGATATATCTAGGAATGAGATGTTTTTGTTGTTGTCTAATATTACATATTAATATTTTTGGGTCCTAGAGGAGCTAAGCACCCTACCTTCCCATGTGCTTGACATGCTCACTGAGTCTCGTGCATTTTCTACTAGGTGTATGTACGGTCTTAAATGGGGAGTGTTTGTGAAATGGTGCTGTGACAGAGATATCGACCTGACGAGCTGTCCCGTGTCAGAAGCTTTGAATTTTCTGAAGCACAGGCTAGATAACGGGAGTCTACCATCAATGCTAAAAGTTTTATGTGGCCCCGTCTCCCTGAGAGTGGAAACAAGACACTCTGAAGTTCACCGTTCAGTCTTAGATTCTGAGACAACTGTCGCTCTCGCCGCATTATATACTGCTTGCAGGCTTGTCAGTGTTTGCTTGCGATTTGCATGATTAGCCACATTTGGCTAGTTTATTAAGCTTGCATTATTCTATAAGGTTTCAGGATTTCCAAGAAGAAGAGTAGTTCCCACAGTCAATGTCCCATTCCCGCTCTCAGGGAACCGAGATTACGACAGTAATCGGAGATGTTAGTGATAGCTGAATGCCTTTGTCCGTATTAGGGATTTCCTGGAACGTCATCAGTTCTATTACTTCTGTGATGAATAATAGTACTTCTCTCAAAAGAAATTTGAAGTAGACATATGATGATCTGTTTTTTGTTGTTGTTAATTTGTTTAAAAAAAAAAAAAAAAAATCACATTTTGAATCGCAAATCACAAAATTTTGAATTATGTAAATTTCTTGTGTTTTGTATTTATTTATATATTTCTGTATACTTTAACATTTTAATATACTGTTTAATTTTTTTTAAAAAGTTTGTTTCTTCAATAAAAAAAGCTATTTTTAAATGTCATCCATTGTCATTTTGTGGCTTTTTTTGTATTGGTTCAGGCACTGCTTAGGCACCAGTACAGTTTTAAAAGTATCGATTGGTCACTGGTATCGTCAAAAACCCAAATGATACCCAACCCTAATTACAATCATTAAAAAGCAAAAGCAGTATGCATTTATAACATCACATTCAGTAAGTCATCCTAGCTAGCGTTAGCGAACTACCTTAACATTATTAGCCTATAGTGTGCTGTAACAACATCTGGTTAGCTCCACAGGTTTCTGCACCCATGTCTTTGGTCTTATCTATACCCTTGACCCCTGTAAAGCCCCCAAAATTTGCAGTTTCTCAGCTCAGTCCTCCATCAAGCCTAAGCCAAGAGGCAGAATAATTAAACTGCTGCCCGTAACAGCTGTTGTGGTGGGGGTGAACTTACAAACCGAAAACGGAAACCCAACTTCTGTCACTACAGCAATGGTAGGTGAGCTGTTTTCATGATTTATAAATAATGACAGAAATACCAAATATGATAAACCATGTAACTTACTGTGGTGTTGGATGTTACGTACCAGGTCTAGGGGGCAGTAGAATAACATAAATAACCTCTGCTACAACTGATTTCTTGTTTCTTTCTCTTTTATTACTTTGAAGCAAGTTGTTCAACGTGGAAAACAGCAGCACAAGACGTCCAAAAAGAAGCAAATTAACTTCAGGGTTGAGAAAGCCAAAATAACAAACAAAAATTCAATCTACCTTTTTTTTAAAGAAAACTTATTATCCTATCAAAGAAAAAAAGAAAACAAACATACAAACTGAACTGACTCCCTAACTAGCCAAAAACAGGAGAAAACGTATGTTCACAATAAAGCAAAAGTGGCACCCCAACCCCTACGGCTTCTGTGCTGAAGCAGTAACATTTACTATAATTATAATAAGGAACGAAACACTCAGACACGTTGAGTGTTAAAAGAAAAAAAAAAAGAAGAACCGTTCACAGAACGCTTGAAAAAAAAATAGGAAAAGAATAACAAACGGGGATAAAGTAAAAGGACAATGAATAACTCAGTGTTTAGGACACTGCACGGAGATATTTCTCTTTCCAACAATACAACAACAGTTTCAACAACAGCGCTATGAATCAACAACAGTCCCCTTTCTCTCTCTCCAGATCCACGTCTCTTCCTCTTTTTTGAAAGACGCACAGTTCCAGGCTGACCAATCACAGGACACATTCTCGACACGTTCAATTAGGGAGGTGCAACCTGCATGAATGACAGAGCGAGAGAGAGAAAAAGAGAGAGAGAGAGAGAGAGACACCATACACAATACGTCTCATCGTAACAAATGTTTTAAATGTAGAGGAGAGAAAATTGACCTAAAGTACCAATCTCATCAGACTCGTATTGATCCGATACCAATATCAATGTTCGTATTGATACTAAAAAAGGAGCAGTTGGGGGTTTGGTGCCTTGCTCAAGGGTCTCACTTCAGTCGTGGTATTGAGGGTGGAGAAAGCACTGGATATTCACTCCCCCCACCTACAATCCCTGCCTGAGACTCGAACCCACAACCTTCAGATTATAAGTCTAACTCTCTATCCATTAGGCCATGACTGCCCCACAGTATTATGATCAATCTGCCCACCACTGGAAGAAGGGTTGCTAATGTAGAAAAACTCATTCAATCTCAGTCATGTGTGGAGTAAAATATAGTTTAGGCAAATAAAAGCTTTATTGAGAATTTGAAAAGCCCAAAAAGCAATTATAATACTTCATGGCTTTTAGATATTAAAACTAAAATTATAAAATTACTTAGCAGACAATAAAAGTTGTTGATAAAATATAAAAAGTAAAGATAATGTATTAATAAAAAAGGTAACAATCAATTACATTTAATCAGCATTTAATCAGCGAATACAAAAATAAGCTAAGTAAAAGTGAAAACTAACGAGCTGGATCTCTCTCTAACTGACTTACAAGAATGGATGGGTATCGGTAAGGTTTTAATGGTATTACTATTCTTACAATCCTGCTTATTAAACATATTGAACATAATATGAAACAACTGAACATATGGAATTCGTAAGAAAGCACAATGATATCATTTATATCATGAAGCAAAATGATACACAAGAATAAAACTTTTTGACATTGTTCTTTGGGGAGGAACTCCATCTTTGAGTTGATCTGAATCTCTCAGTTGAATCTGCTGGTTTTGAAGATGAAGATGAACTTTATTCACTGTGAAAACTTTAGATAATGTTTCTTTGTCATGTCACTTGTAATGACAGATTTATCCAGATGATATTTCACTGCTTGATGCATTATTGTGTCACATTTGGTGAAGACAGCATCAGACGTGAAGTGCTGGATCTGAAGATGATCTACTTACTGTGATTGTTTTTTGTATGACTGTGTAGAGCAGATGAATCACTGAAACACTTCCCACATGCAGTGCAGTGATACGGTTTCTCTCCAGTGTGAATCCTCTCATGTGTTTTCAGATTTGATGACACACTGAATCTCTTGTCACAGTGTGAACACTTGTAAGGTTTCTCTCCAGTGTGAATCCTCTCATGTGTTTTCAGATTTGCTGACATACTGAATCTCTTGTCACAGTGTGAACACTTGTAAGGTTTCTCTCTAGTGTGGATGTTCATGTGTTTCTTAAGGGTTGATGAGTATGAGAAACTCTTCCCGCACTGATCACAAGTTAATGGTTTCTCTCCAGTATGAACTCTCATATGTGATGTAAGGCTTTCTTTTCTTGAACAACTCTTCCCGCACTGATCACATGTGTACGGTTTCTCTCCAGTGTGGATCATCTCATGTTTTTTCAGATTTCCTGACTGACTGAATCTCTCGTCACAGTGCGAACACTTAAAAGGTTTTTCTCCAGTGTGAATCCTCTCGTGTGTTTTCAGAGCTCCTGAATCTCTGAATCTCTTGTCACAGTGTGAACACTTGTAAGGTTTTTCTCCAGTGTGAATCCTCTGGTGCAGTTTTAAACTGCTCGCTGAAGTAAAAGTCTTCTCACACTCAAAGCACATGTACTCTCTCACACCAGTATGAACTTTCTGATGCACTTTTACATGTTCTGGACGTGAAAAACTCTTTCCACACAAATGACATGAATGTGGCTTCTCCTTTGTATGAACTCTCAGGTGCTGCTTCAGGTATGAAGCTCTCAAAAATGTTTTGTCACATTGATCACATGAGTACAGTTTCTCTCTAGTGTGGATGTCCATGTGTACCTTAAGGGTTGACGAGTATGAGAAGCTCTTTCCACACTGATCACAAGTGAATGGTTTCTCTCCAGTATGAACCCTCATATGGTCAGTAAGGTTTGCTTTTAGAGTGAAACTCTTCCCACACTGATCACATGTGTGCGGTTTATCTCCAGTGTGGATCATCTCATGTGTTTTCAAAAATGCTGACAGTCTGAATCTCTTGTCACAATGTGAACACTTGTAAGGTTTCTCTCCAGTGTGAATCCTCTTGTGCAGTTTTAAACTCTTTGCTGTAGTAAAAGTCTTTTCACACTCAGAGCACATGTACTCTCTCACAGCAGTATGTATTTTCTCATGTTCTTTCAAACTTTGTCGATGTGAAAACCTATTTCCACACAAATGACATGAATGTGGCTTCTCCTTTGTATGAACTACTATGTGCTGTTTCAGGTATGAATCTCTCAAAAATGTTTTGCCGCATTGATCACATGCGTAAGGTTTCTCTCCAGTGTGGATCATCTCGTGTCTTTTCAGAGTTCCTGACTGAATGAATCTCTTGTCACAGTGTGAACACTTGTAAGGTTTCTCTCCAGTGTGAATCCTCTCATGCTTTTTTAAACTACCCGCTGAAGTAAAAGTCTTTTCACACTCAAAGCACACGTACTCTCTCACACCAGTGTGTGTTTTCTGATGTATTTTCAAACTTTGTAGACGTGAAAAACTCTTTCCACACAGATTACATGAATGTGGCTTCTCCTTTGTATGAACTCTCAGGTGTGACTTCAGGTTTGAAGCCCACAAAAATGTTTTTCCGCACTCATCACATGCATAGGGTTTCTCTCCAGTGTGGATGTTCATGTGATCCTTAAGGTTTGCTGACTGAGCGAAACTCTTCCCGCACTGATCACAAGTGAACGGTTTCTCTCCAGTATGAACTCTCATGTGACGCTCAAGATGTTGTTTGTTTGTGAAACTCTTTCCACACTGAGTGCAGGTGAAAGATTTCATGGCCATTTTTTTTCTTTAAATCTTTCTGTTTGGGTTTTTCTACACTTCTGACATTATTTTTCTCCTCAGAATTCTTCTTTCTCCTCATTGTCTCCAATCAACTCTGAAACAAAAGTAAAAACAGTACATTTGTCAGTAACTCATTAAGGAAATGTGAAAGGACATAATAAAGTGAAAAGACATAAAGATGATACAGCACTTGAATCTGTAAAGGGTCTACTTTTATTTGTGTATGCTCAACATATCAACAAAACTTTGTGCTTTTGACAAATAAAGAAAATGAACAGGGTGCGCTCTCAGTATTCACTGTCTCTGCAAACTGCTTTTAGAAACACGTCACTAAAATGAACTGAAACTCAGCGAATACTTTACATAGAGACATGAGAAATATATCTAGAGAAAGCATGACATGTCAGCTCTTTAATGAAGTAACTCTTACCGAAAACAAATATTCTGTGATAAAGTAATCCGTATGAAACCAACGACAAGTCCAGTTTTTCCCGTCTGTTCTCTTTATCTCTAATTAGATCACGCACACACGATGTTCGTGCTATTGACATTACAATCGTCCAGGTGAGACGTGCGACATAAACACTCACATCACTGTAAACAAAGCAGCAACATCTTCATCTCAGATACCTTTTCATTTTTGGAAGAAGACGCTGAGAGGAATACGCCTTGTATTTACCTCAGAAGACACGCTGAGAGGACAAAGCTTTATGTTTACCTCACAAACAGAACGCGAGTGTGACTAGAGCCAGCGGAGGGGAATGTTTCTTATTTGCATTAGATAATGTGTTGTGACATAAACTTGAACGCATTTACTAGTTGGACTTTTCCCAATCTATAATTCCAGACTAAAATGTGTGAAATCGAGTCCAACATTTTGAAATGTGATGTAAAATATGGCAACCTTTCATTGCATCTAAATGTTGTACGGCGTGAGGATGGTTTTATGTTCTATAAACAATAAAAGTATTGTTTAAACGATATAAAAGTAATGTCTAAGAATGTTTAGACCAATCATTACTGTGAAATACTCTGTCTGCAAATATCTGTTCAGTGCTTAACAATAATAATTTAGTTTCTCAGATATAGAATGTCCTTTTTGTATTGTATGATAATACATACAAAGCATGTGTGCATCTATGATATAAAATCACGTGGGAAATATTAGTGATTGCTAATCTCAGCACTGCTCGCTCAAACCAAAATGCCCTTTGGTAATTTGCTAGATCAGGAATCTGTGGAAAAGACTAAGCAATAGTTTGTCTAAGCTAATGTTTCTAAAAGTAAATTCTAAAAACCTGTAAAGATTGACAGACGTTTTAATAGACCGCATTTCCCCGCAGGGGAATTTTAGAAAGTGTGTTTCTTTTTTTAGCTCCATTAAATAATTCTTTAAGTGCATTTTCATGGGCCTGATAAGCAAGGTGTGTTTTGTGAAATTCTATGTGCATTTTATCTTGTGTGCATGTTTCGATTGTTCTGTTGCACAATAACTGAAGCTGTTTTCATGGAAATAAAGTAGGCCTAATGAAAATCAAATATACTTTTTCAGTTGTTGAATTTTTTCAGGAAGGTTTGCCAAGTGGCTTCAAAAACAAGACACATTTTTAAATTAATAATTTGAATACATTTAAATTTTTATGCATTTCTGGAGTAAAAGTCTCTGTAGTGATGTTACCTTCAACACTGAAGCTTGTATCAAAAAAACAACACATTTCAGATTGAAGCACTGTATGCAGGGCCGGAGTGGGATCCATTTTCAGCCCGGGAGTATAATGCTCAAGACCAGCCCACCACCTATCCCCATCCAACCCCCTCCCACCATGGTGGAATCTGGATAAATGAAGTGACAGATCTGTTCTTACTATCCTGTTATAT
>JAFVLL020017879.1:0-25526 GCA_021397915.2 Tor tambroides | reverse complement strand
AAAAAATATTGAGATGTATTTTGTAATAACTTTGAATTGAAATTGCGCCACCCTGCCTCAGCTGAAACTCATAAAAGAGCAGTAAGAACTCATCAGTCACCATCACCCAGCAGAGCAGACAGTGAAATGAGATGCTCACTAGCGTTCCTGCTCTTGCTGGATGTGCTTTGGCATTTTTTTTTTTTTTTTTGGCCATTCATGTATTCTTATAAAATCAGCACATATCTGATGAGTGTGCAGTCTTTAAAAATCTTCATTTTAAATTAGCTGTTGACATCTTAATATTCTAATTTATTCATTGTGGAAAAGTTACGAATATAACTGGTTCTGTGTCCTTTTGTACGATCTAAGAATAAACAACCTTCCCTTTAGAAGTGGCCACTTTCTCATCTCAGAAAGCAACTGTATTCTAGAAAATTCGAGCCTGTAGTCTGGAAGGTTTATCACATGCTGCTTGGCCTGTCACTATGGAAACGTCTATTATTAGAGCCATAGTCGCGTATCAAATAAGGTCGTTGTGTGAATGAATGACCCCTGATGTACAATAAAAGGGCACAGATTGAAGAGGAATCGTATTGGTTTGAATGCAGTTTGCTTAGCATTTATCTATTGTTGTTTTATTAAGGAACAATGTTTTTAATAATAAATATCACATCAAAATAAAAAAAAAAAAAAAAAAATCCTGTTAAGACTTTAATTTCAATCATTTATGATTTAAAAAAATATATATTTCTAACTTTTCAAGAGATGGTGTTTTTAGTTATGTTATATGTCTACCTCATAGAAGAGGTGGAGATAGAGATAAGAAGTTGTTGCAAAGAGAGGCTCTCTGGATCTTTGAACTTAAATCTTTATTTCCTGAGGGTATGAATGAAGAACTAGAACTCTCTTGTTTTTTTGTAAAAATGATTATTATCATTACTACTTTATTTTCTCTCTCTTTTGCTATATCCGTTGTATTTGTAATGTTTAATCATTCTTTGTAGTTGTATACTTGTAATATTCTGCTATATATGTGAATGATTAGACTTTCTTGGAATTCTACTTGTGATAATTGAGGTTTACCTGAGATAGCTGATTGTCTTTAATTGCTGACCTACTTAGAAAGGGTGAATGTTGTTTGTTAAGGGAGCACTGAAGATAGCAATGTGCTGAAACGTCTGCTTGCTCGCTCGTGTCCATCTGCTTTTAGTTATATGTTCAGCATTGTCTAGCAGATATTGTTTTGTTTTTTTTCCCTGTGATAAATAAAAAGATACTCTACAACTGTTGCATGTGCACGACAGCCATGTTGCGCAAAGAAATGCAATTGCTGTAACCAAAAATATAGCTGATAACAGAATATCAGCAGGAATGGGAATGCTTTGCACCTTGATTTACAGCTAAACAGATTTGAGTATAAATGAAGACACAAAAGCTGCTTGGGACGAAGAATGTAACCGCCTCAGATCTGTTACTCGAAAATTATAATCCGTCACTTGTTGTCCACAAAAACACATGCAGGCACGACGGATTATAATCTCAGCCGTCTAAAAACATGCTGTTGTTATCGGGGATTATACAGTCCTGACGCTAACTGTTATACTAACAGAATTATACAAACTAATCAGAACCATATGAGTCAGAATAATGACTTCATTTCATGTTTAACTGGGATTTCTTCAAGAGTCTAAGGAGAAATGTGAGGAATGATTTGAGTAAATTTGGCTGTGTGGAACTGTGTGTTTGGTGGGAGTTAATCTATTGGGGGCAATTAAGGCAGTTTGCTGATTAGAGGCCCATCTGTTCAAGTTTGTTAGACAGTCCTGTAAGACCTGTGCCCTGCAATCCTCTGTTACCTATTTAAAGATTCTGAGTTAGCGTCCTTAACACCCCTCCCCAAATGCACACAGTATTTTTTTTTTTTTTTGCTCATTTTGTTCAGTTGTTTACTAATGCAATTCATGCATTAGATGCTTCAGCTTCTGTGGTTAAACAGGATATTTTCATCGAGACGAGACTTTGAATGAGTCAAACCACCCACTGACTTTAATGTTAGCCACTGATTTCACCAGTTGTCTTTGAATAATATTAGATTACACAGTTTTTATTTACTTAAGGGCTGTAGACTTTTTTCCCCCCGCTTTAGGATGAATGAAGGATTGTAATTTGAAGTGTTGTTGATACCACCACTAAATGCAATAGGACAAATTTTTTTTTGAATGAGCTGTATTGCTAAAATTGACAAAATTTGTTGACTGAGAAATCCTTTGCCGTAGTCTGCTCTTCAGAGGACAAACATGTTTAGAGGTCATTTTGAGGACAGCATTGAAAAATAATAGTCTTGTCACATAATGATGTCAGTTTTATTCATGAGATATGAACTGTTGTTTAATTTACTATAAATGAATTCCTTTATTATTCGAATAATATATTGTTATTTTTATTCATGCTGCTATAGATACATTTATATAGCTAACACTGTATTTCGATTCTAATGAATTCAAATTTAAGGAAGCCATCAAGGTTTATTATTATAACTATTATTTAAATTTTATTTATTATTTAGTACATTTACAGGTGGCTGCAAATGCAAGTTTCTCACCTATAAAAGCTATACAAGTCTAGAAAAATCTGTCACTAAAGTATTTTTCTTGTTTTTACAGTGAAAATATAACATTGATTTCTTTGGAAATTATTAATTGCGTTTTATAGTTTTTATCAACACCTATTTTAGCTTACACTCTCAAAACACTCTTAAAATCATAAATTATTATTATTATTATTTAAGAAATGCAATATAAATCATAAAATTATAAGAGCTGTATCGCATAAGGTTGTATTTCATTTTTTTTCTGTAACAAAACACAGCTGATTCCTTTTTTTTCTAATGGACAAGGATTATGTAATAATAATAATAATAATAATAATAATAATAAAATCCTCCTTTTTTAAGACTTAATCCTTCCAAGATTTGTAAATGACATCTGCCTAATATCCATCAACCAAATGGATCGCTCTGTCATCAATGCCATCTGTAAAATAGCATCATATGACTTTTATCTCCAGTATGCATCTCTCTATTCATGTGCTTTCTCTGCACCCCTGTCTTGTTATTTTTAAAATGAGACCCAGAGAGAGGTATGTAGGCTGAGGTATCTCTGACCTAGGTGGCAGAATGTGACAGGGTGACAAATGACCAGAGCTTGCTTTCTCAACATTGTGATATATTTTTAAACATGGCATAGACTGTAAGATGTAAGACCAAGCTGGTGGTTGGTATTTTTAGCTGCCCCCTTTCAGAGCTCTGTCACTTTTGCCAGATGTCTGCTATTCGTTGTATGTGCTATGTATGTGTGCACATGTGCATTTGATATAGGATGTGTACATGCATTTGACCCAGACATGGTGCTGTCTTGTTCTTATTCATTCCAACATTATTTATATTGTATTCTCTTTAGAGAATGAAAATATAGCTGTAGTATCTTCATCACTTCACTGCAAAAATGCCAGAAGCCATATCAACCTTATTAGAATTAGCAAGACAAGACCAGGCCTTGATATGATTTCCACATGTCCTTGTCCTGGTAGTTTCTGACAAAATACCATAGTGACTATAGTTTGTGTTACAGCTGTAAAATTATAAGAAATGATATGGGATCTCTTTGATGCAGTGTAAGAAGCTTTTTAATCATTTTAATTCATTTATTTGATAACAGTGTTCTGGTAAGTACGTTACCCTTCATTTTTGCATATTGTTATTATACCTTTTTTATGTCACATAATTATTTTTTCTTAGCTTGCACAATGGGTAGACATTATTTATTGTTTTTTTTAAATAACTGAATGCACCTTTCAGAATGATTTCCCTGTTAAATCACTGTGCATTTAAAACGCATTACTGTCCTTCAGTTCGTAACAGCTGTCTCAGCTCCAGAAAGCATGAAGATGTTGCTTTTTGATGTGTGTTTTAGCAGTTAAATGTCTCATTAGAGCGGCAGTTGCCTGAGGTTTATTATGTGTTGCTCTCTCTCCTCTATCAGCTGTTCCCCACAAGTGATTATGCTAATTGCTGTTTGATCAGATGATTAAATTATAATTCGATTAATCCAGGGTACTAAATGCTCTGAATATATTTGTGTCTGCTCGGTTGGCTGGCTGGCTGGTTGTGTGGAGCAGCGGTCTCCTGTCACCTTGCTAGCACACATGAAGAAGAAGAAGAAAAAAAATAGAAACGTGACAACCTGAAATGGGAAGAGAAACACTCTGCAGAGAAGAGGGCTGGGGAGGGGTGCACTGTGTCCTTCCTTTCAGAAAACACTACAGTGCTGTAGCCCACAGATGGACATGTACCACTCTGATACTAAAACAGAAAAAAAAAAAAAAAAAAAAAAAAAATCCATTTAGATAAAACTGTTAAAAAATGGTCAGGTCCTATATTACCTTAAAATGAAAGGGGCAAAGGAAAGAAAGAAATATTATTTTGTGTTTCATATTATTATATTATTATTATTATTTGCATTATATATGTATATTAACATTTATCATTTGGATTGTGTGTGTGTATATGTATGTATATATATATATATATATATATATATACACACAATTGTAATACGATTGTAATAAATTGATCATACGATTGTATCAATATAACTATTTCCTTGTACTGGATTTAATTTTAGGTTTAGGTTGATTTCGATTTTTTTCATTAAAATCCAATTGTTATTGGGCATTGCTGCATCATAGTAATGAGACTGTAATGTTCCTTTGCATTACAGTCATTTATTTATTTTTTATTTATTTAATGATTATGTAAATCTGTGGGAAATTGTGCTTAATTCTGAAAAAAAAACACTTTACAATAATTATAGTTAACTATATTTAATGCATTAAGTAACATTAACTAATAATGAGCAATACATTTGTTACAGTATTGTTTAATCTTTGTTAACCTTCATAAAAATACAACTGTTCATTGTTAATCTATGTTGGCTCGGGTCCATTAACTAACATTAATTGATACAACTTTCCATTTTAGTAATGTATTAGTAAATGTTGGAATCAACAATCAACTAAGATTAATAAATGCTTTAGAAGTAAGATTATTAGTTTATGTTAACTAATGTTAACAAATGGAACCTTGTTGTAAAGTGTTACCCTTTATTTCTTTTTCATTTCTTAATAGTAAAAAGCCTAATACTAATAATAGTGATAAATTTAATGACCCAGTCTGAATTAATGCTATATACCATGGCTCTGATGAAATCAAAGCATTTAAACAAGATGTTTTCTGTATTAAAGCCAATTTTCATCAGTGAAGTCTAAAAAAAAATGATTCATTGAATTTACTACATTTTTTTAAGGTAAGTGGTTGCAATCAATTTATTTTAGCTACATTTAAATAAACAAATTTAGTTGACTAAGTTTCAACTAAATGTATTTAAATGTAGCTAAAATAAATTGTTTGCAACCACTTACCTTAAAAAAATTTAGTATATATATATATATATATATATATATATATATATATATATATTTTTTTTTTTTTTTTTTTTTTTCAGTGTGATTAGTTGCAAATTTACGTTGCAAAGCAAGCTGATGTTACAAGGTTAACATTTCCACTATGATCTCTTGCTATGTATCAGTTAGTCACTTTTAAGTGACTTTCACATACTACATTTGCTACAGTGTGAAATATGCAACAGACCATGCTGTATTGTACTGTATTCCACAATGCAATGTTCTTAGCTTGACCTTACAATTAAGTAATATTAACCATTTTTAAACAGAATTTTCTTGACTAACTATTTGATTGGACTGACAAGTTTTAAGGCGTTCTTACAGTACAAAGTCATTAAAAAATGTATTTTCTTAATTTTTATTTACAACACGATAACAGAACACTACTTAGAATATTAAACATGCAATTTATTAAGGCATATGAAAACAATGTTATACTTGAATTTGAGTCAAACTGGATCTGGTGTAGAATCCAGGGCCCGTCTTCACAAAACATCTTACCACTAAGAGTTCTCCTAAATAGCAGTAAAAGTTCTTAGCTAAGAGTTTCCTCTTAAAACCTATTCACAAAGCTGCTGAGACAAACTTTTACTAAGGAATAGAGGGAAGTCTTAAGCTAAGAGTAAGGGCTGGGTTGATCTTGTTGCTATGGATAATGTCAGCATGCTTACTAACTATGCACACAGTGATTGGTTGATAGTCTCTGTCAGAGATTTATTCATAGAAATATTGTAGAGCGCAATATTATGTTGCCATAATCAAATAAAATTTTTATTTGTTCATATATGTTTAGGTAATTGTCAGCCTCTTACATGTGTGCTTCTCGTAAACAATTAGTGGATATGCATATAAACAGCCTTTTAATTAACAGAGTGGAATAAACATGGCTGATAGTAATACAAGAAACATAAAATAAAACCAAACTGGATGCAAGAACAGCTGTTACTTCTTGCCCAACTGGTTAATGAAAACAAGGATATAATCAAAGGAAAAATTGGAGTTGGGATAACCTCCAAAACCAAAGGTGATACCTTTTTAAAAGCTCATTATTGTTGAATGTTTCTAAAATGTCTACGTTCAGAGGCAGATTGCCGGTAACAGCCATATTAGGATAGTTGTGATTTGGTCTTAGTGACTTAGGAGTCCTCTTCACTAACGTTTCACAGATTTAAGAGCTAGTTTTAGCGCTAAAACACTTAGAGCAAAAATTTAGGAGTCCTAAATTTAGGACTGACACGCCCATTATTTTTAAGATTTTCTCCTAAATCAGCAAGTTATGAGCTACTTTTAGCCTTAAGATGTTTTGTGAATACGGGCCCAGATCTTTTCAACAAATCTTTGCCAGCATATTAGCATTTTAGCAAAGATGCTAATTTATTTACAAAGGTGTTATTAATCACTATATAGCATATTATTTGTAGAGATAATGAAATATTGTCTTACATTGGACCTCAGTAATGACCAGGTGTACTGAGATGTGGACTATGATGTTTGGCATCGTTGTGCCGCAAGTGCACACGGCTAACCGAGCTGGGCATTAGCCTTTGCAAGCTCAAATAGACGGATGTGTACAGATGCTATTGAAACAGACACCTGCACCATGAGAAAGACAACACAGAGGAAGTCTTTTACTGAACCCAGAACAGTTCTACGTGCCAAAGAGGGGAGAAAAAGCCACTATCCGGAGATGCGCTGACCACAATGAGAGTTCTTGTTGAACCTCTCTCTGGCTCTAATGAAGGCAGGATGCTTGTTTGTAAAGATGCTCTACATCATTATGAACCGTCAAGGCAGGACGGCCTCTCTGGACACCGGTCTCATAGACTTTCCTTTGAGCCGTTAGATAGAGGCTTCTCTGTATGTTGACAGAGGAGTTTTGACTTCCCACTGAAGAGCTTTTGTATCCCCTAATTTTTATTCCCTCTGCCGCTGTCCTATAACAGACTCTTATTTAGGAAGTGCCAAGATTAGAAGTCAGATTTTATTGATTAGACACATTTTCATAAGACTTTACTTAAACTCGAGAGGCAAATAGAGCTAAAAATCAAGCTAATCAGCTAACATTAACCAGATACAGTACAACTACCATTCAGATAATTCAATTGATCATTGGTACAGAAAAGTAAGAGAAAGTAACATGGTACAACTCATGATACCATGACAATACCATGTTTTTTTCTAACATACTATGGCTTTTTGGACATGTGCCATTGTACCATGTACCATGTATACAGTCAAACCAAAATTTATTCAGAAACCTTCAACATTTCTCACATTATCACAGTTTATTTGCTATAATTTAGAAAATGGTAATAAAATATGACAAGAACTCAGAGTTAAACTGTGTCAGAACAAATTCATCTTGATAATGTCAGATAACTTTGATAGAAAGGTATGTAATGAATTAGGTTGAATAGCTGTCAGCTGTTGAATTTAAGTACACAATCAGATTATACCAATTTAGGTCAACCAATTAGCAAGCAACGCTTAATTTTGCTTAATGCAATGCTTAAAAGGTCACATTAGCAATTAAAGTAAAAACACTTAAGCAAAACATGGTTTTTGCTTTTTAAAATTTTACTGGTAGTCCACTGTATGAAGAATTTTTGGGTATAATATGTCACAGTTTACTTTATTTTGCTATCCTCACTTGCATAAATAAACTATAGTGTCTTGCACCCACTAGTAAAATATCAAAAATCATATCTGGTGTCTGAATAATTTTTGGTTTGACTGTATGTACTACCATTATCACTATACATGGTATTTGCCTCAGTACATTTTTATAAGTGTAATGGTTTGGTCATGAATTAGATTCAAATTACTACAATGTGTTTATTTATTTATTAATCTGTTTTTTTAAACTCTGTTTTTTCATAGCCTTATAATGCAGCACAGTCTAACGGCAATTTGTGACTCTTTTACATTTTGTCAAATAGTTGGCTAATTCATAAACATACATACAATCTCATTTATGCACTTTCATACGATCTGCTTATGCCCCACTAAGAGTTAGGTTTAGGTTCATGCTCATTATTTTAAAAAATAATTATGTTTTTCGACTTTGTACGAAATTGGAACTTTATAAAATAATTATGTTTTCTTGTAAGACTGAGTTGGATTTATCACTGACAACATAAGTCCTGGTCCTCATTGCAGCTGACCATGAATTCCCTACTTCTGACTGTGTTTTACCACAGATTACACCACAGTAATAGATTGTTGTTAAGCAAATGAATTTAAATAATGACGTGGCAGTGTTCACAAGCGGTTTTACAGAAAACACCAAAGAAATTTGCTGAAATGTGTGTAGTCGTTGTCTATGTTGCTGCTAATCCAAGTCACTTTGCAATGGAAATAGCAACAAATCTATATCGTAATTATATTGTGACGGACATTCATATCTAACTGATTATCAGAAAAGAAAAAAATAGTATGGGGACGTGGTTCCATGCAAAGGTTGTTGATTTGTTTTTGAGATGTGAGTGTTGCACTCAAAAGTGGAGCCAGATGCGCTTGCAGAGGCAGAGAAGTCTGTCATTTTGATTAAAACATGGCATGGTCAAATTAAAAACAAAAAGGAAACATATGCACAAATTAATTGTTCTCAATAAGATCTATAACACGCATTTAGAAAACATGCCGACTTTAATGTAAACTCCTCTTTAGGCTGAATTTACAGCATTGGGCCTAATGCACAGATTTATATCTACATTTAATGTATTCATTTAGCAGGCGCTTTTATCCGCTGACTTATAAATGACAAATGCAACAAAAAGCAATTCATCCTAAGCAGGCAATAACATGAGAAGTACTAATGCAAATTTTCTTACAGAGAGAAATAAGAAATAGTACAAGCACAGAAGGAATTTTTTGACACAGTGAAGTGCCCATGGAAAAGATTAGTTTTTAGCCATTTCTTGAATATTATTGGAGATTTGGCTTTCCAGGTAGGGTTCAGAAGATCATTCCACCATCAAGGAACAGTGAACGTGAATGTTTGGAAAAGTGATTTGTCTTTCTGTAATGTACCATGAGGTGCTGCTCACTGACTGACCGCAGGCTCCTGGGTGTAGAGTTAGTGGAGGTGAGAGGGCCCGTGGCTGTACTGTAAGCATCAACGTTTTGAACTTGATGCGAGCTGCAACCGGTAGCCAGTGAAGAGAGGTGTAACGTGGGCTGTCTTCGGCTCATTATAGACCAATTATGCTGCTATGTTTTGTATAGCTCATAGAGGTTTGATGGCCAAAAGAACATTGCAATTGTCCAACTATAAATGACACTGCATTCCTGCACAAAGAGGTATGCAGCATACTCAGTTAAGTGATTTTCCTGATGTGGTTACAATGTGGTCTTCGAAGCTCAGCTGGTCACTAAAGATGATTTAAAATGAGATGGCACCCACGTGACGTTTCTGTGATGTATGCCATCAAAGAGCTCTGATGACGACACACTGACTGATCATTGTCTGGATTCACTAGAGACAATGATGGCGTGTGTATTGTGTTTATTCAATTCCGCTAATGCTCTCAAATCTATATTTCATAACAGTAAAACCTTCTCATGTAATCTTGTAGTGCTATGTAATGCTGTATTGTGTCATGAAAATACAGCTGATAAAAAATATAGAACCTGCTTTATTGGCGTTTAAGTTGTATAGGCTGAACTTTATTCTTGTATACAAGTGCAGTACATAAAGTATTTGTTGCTAAAACTGTTGCTAAATGAAAACATCTGTGGTTTTCTTTGCCAAATATCACATCTAATCTGTTATAAAGTATGCAAACACCGTGCAATTTTCAATACAGGAAGTGTCCGGCTTCACGTCTCTGTTTTCAGCTCCTCTCCTGAATACAAGCATCAAATCTCGCTGATCAGTTAAATCCATCCAAACACACCTTGAGACAAGAGAAATGTGGTCGTAGCTCATTGTTTTAGCGTCTTGACATACAGTGTTTATTAGTATTAATTCAAAGGTATTAAAGCGGTTGTGCTTGTCTTCTGTGCATGCACTAAGAATGGCTAGAAATGGATTGGGCGTGTATTGTAGTGTGTAGGTTAAATGAATTTGGTAATTGTTAATTACTTGGAATTGAGTGATACCAGCCAGTAGCCTTCAGCTGCAGCTCCAGAGATCCTACCTAACACTATCATTGATAAATATTATCTTGCTTTACTTGGCTAAGTGACTTGCCTTAATAGAGTTAGCGGTTTTTGAATATGGAAGTGCTCAGATTGTAATTGCCCAACTAACAGCCTTGCTCGTGCCATCAGCTGGGCAAATTCAGACATTAAAGTCAACAGCGCTTTCGTTTTCCGATCTCAGCCTGCTGCCAAGTCGGCTCTTAACGAGCCGCTCACGTTCGCTCGTTTAAAACATGACAACGGGAATCAGAGGCGCACCGCAGGGCCACACTCGGCGTGCTTTACCCTTCGCCGACATCAGAGAGCCGATCTGTCTGCACATATCACAGGCGAGCAGACGGCAGGCCTTTTCTCGTCTGTCATGTCCTGCTTAATATTCATGAAAGCAAATTGGGAGACAGTCATTTGGCAAGTGCTGCGAGTGCTAAAGCCTGTGGGGGTTGTAGGAGAGAAGTGCATACTCACAGTGGCAAAAACCCTGTCCCGCTCGCCCCTACCTTGTCCTGGGTCCACATCGCCCGTCCCTAGCCGCTCCCTTCGGCACCTTGTCTCGTCCCATCTCCCCCTTCTGCCCCAAAAACCCAAAGCCCCCCAGGCGGTGTGCTGAATGCAGCCTTAATTACCCCAGGCCCCTGACAGAGCCTGTCATTGTGAAGCAGACATCCCATGATCCTGCTCAGCACTGACAGGACACACAGACCTGGCAAAACCAGCAGCTCACCATTGGCTCAGACAGAAACTACAACATCTGTGAAGTTTTAAACAGAGCATGCATGTGGAGCATTGTATGGTCGCTGGACTGTAAACATGGAACAGGCTGTTTGAGGTATTGCAGTGTGGAAAAAAATTAGGTCTTATAATTGACCTACTTTGTGTGTGATTAGTTGCATAAAAAAGCACTGACAACACCAAACTATGAGTCTTCACATTCACACAGGGTGAAAGGCTATTGTCTTGTAATGTGCGCTGAGCCTAATATCTGACAAATTTTGAGTTTTGAATAGGTGTTTGATGGAAACTACTTAGTTTTGTGATTTCGATTATTTACTTTCTTATTGGCACGTTCGAATGGTACTCGACAGGCATTGATTTGTTCATTTATTTGTGGTGTTAGCGTTTGCCTCATCAGTATTGATCGCACCATTGCTCAGATCAAATGCATCAGTGGTGCCGAAAACGGTTTGGTTTGGCTGATTAGACAGTTGAAGATGATAAATGCTGTTGTGTGTGTGATTGACTAGTCACCCTAAATTTGAGTCAGTGACTAGTGTTCTGGCTGTTATGTTTTTTAAATGAATGTATAATTGTTCTTTTCTTTCCATCTTGCGGATTTTTTATGATTTAGTAATTTATATTGCTTCGCAAGTTTGCCATTAGCTTTTTAGGAACTACCACATAACGCATGATTCATATCAAATTGTAATAATTTTCTGACCCTAGCTAATGCAGTGTTTGCCAAACTAAGCTATTCATAATTAAAAGTAGTTGAACTATAGAACAGTTATTTGTTAGTTCTACCACAAGCTACTAAGAAGTAACTAAATATGTTAGATCCATCAGCAAGGCAATATCATTTCAGATATAATCTATCCAATGACAATTTATAACTTATACAGTTTTATGACACAAAAACAACTATGGTCATCTAGGGTCATCTAAGATGTACTGATTCACTAATGACTTTCTAATGCTACTGTACATATGAGAGAGAGAGCTGTTTATAAAGCATTTGTTCTCTGGAATGAATCAGACTTTTGAACTCTATAAAGCAAGGGCTGCTTAGTTAGGACAAACCGATTCCTTAGAACGAACCAGACTTTTCGAATGTTATGAGAGAGGTCCATTTAGAATGAATCAGATTTTCCAATGCTACATATGTTTTAAAATCTTTTGGCTGAGTTATATTATGAGTGTTCATCAAATCAAACCACCAAAATTGAAATATTAGGAATAATACATGAATTTTGCATTTTGGTGATGGGTGCAGATGGAGAATAGAACTGTATCCAATATTCCCCCAATGTACTTATTCACTATTCCCTACATTATGCCACTGATATAGTCTACTTGAGGGAGTAAATGAAAATGAATGAGCAAATTTGGACACTGAGTGTTTCGGAAGGACTGTTGCTTTTTGCATAGTTTGTGCTTGATTTTTAATAATAAAATTAAAAAGCTGGCAGTGAGATTGTAACCTGGAAAGCTAAAACACGATGATGATTCTGATGTGGCCACCATCTATACAATGACTGCATGTTTTGTAACAAATACTGTACTATGATAAAAAGATTTTTATATTATGAAAAATATTGTTGTTGTTGTTAGAAATATTTATGGCCAGTGATTTTTCTCAGTTCACAAAATTGTACACTATCCATAACCCTTATTAGCTTAGTGATTTCGGTAACACTTTAGAATAGGGAACACTTATTCACTATTAACTATGACTTTTCCCTCAATAAATTTCCTAATTAATAGTTAGTACAGTAGCTGTTCAGTTTAGGTATTGGGTAGGATTAGGGATGTAGAATAAGGTCATGTAGAATAAGGCATTAATATGTGGTTAATTACTACTAATAAATGGCTGATATTCTAGTAATATGCATGCTAATAAGCAACTAGTTAAGAGACTCTAAAATAAAGTGTTACCGATTTCTAAAAACTATTAGCATTACATTAATAGGCTATTACTTTAAATTTAAATATTGCAGGCCTGGAGGCTAAAGTGGAAAATTGCGAGTGTGGACATTTCCATTCACAAATTTTAGTAGATTTGACAACTTCAGTGAATTTGGGTTTAAACAAGGAGTGGATATTCTCTTTGAGGCCTCTAGATTCTGTCTGGCAGTCTTTGCCTCTGGCATAAAGCTCATCTCCTGGTGCTCTCAAAGCCAGCACTCTTTAGCATGCTGTCAGTATGGCCAAAAAAAAAAAAATCTCTTAGATTCTTCGATTCCCATTTCTACTTTGTCCCTGTAACAATATGCTTATGAAGCACAAATCAGAATCTAAAACTGAGCTAATTTCCCGAAACTATAATTAAGGAAATCCTCCACCCCAATATTCTGATTGCTATAATGCAAAAAATATATAGATAAACAAACAAACAATCAAATAAATAAATACTTAATTGTAAAATTGTACACTAGCAAAAGTGCTGTTGTTTCACGTCAACACAGCCTTGCTGTGTGTGTGTGTGTTTTTTTTTTTAATTAATCAGTGGTTTAGTTGAGTGAATAAGTCAATGACTCGCTCCTAAAGATAGTCAGTTGTTGGCATCTTCTGGCATAACAAGGTAATATTCAGCAATAGCTATTCTAAAATCACCACCACTAATGCACAAACTAATTGTAAGTATTTATATGTCATGATAATATTCATTGTTCTGCATTTCTTTTATGATTTTCAGGTGGAATGTGACCTGTACATTTTTTTTAATGTGAGGTATACTCAGCTCTGTTGGGTTTTAGCTTTTGATGCTGTCTTATTTTATAACGGAGAAATACTGAATGAAACATCAAATGGTACTTTCAAACCAGTCTGTAAACCTTGCATGTGAAATTAAATCAATATATTTGAGCATCTCAATTTGAGTACATACATGTGCCCTGCTAATATTATGAGGGTAAAAAAAATCATGAAAGTTGTGTGTGTGTTTCTGAAATGCCCTACTAAAGTCACCTTGGCTTGGTGTTAGCCACTTTCCATCAGGTGCAGCCCACGCCTCAGGTGACACGACATTAAAGGCCTACAGGCAAAGCAAGGCCAGTGCATTAGAGTCAACTGCCATCCCGATCACTCTCCCTGCCCAAAGAAAAGGAAGAGTAGATGTATTTGATGTACAGACCTTCAGATGAGAGGAGCAGTTTAATATTGAATAGAGTGCGGTTTTTCTTCCCAAGCTGTACCCAAAGAGAGAAAAACCTTGGTTAATTATGAATGCACACAATACATTATTAAACAGTGTCACTTTTTCGTCTTTATGGTTCATTTCATGAAAAATTATGACAATTATGAATTTTTCCTCTGGGTTGCTGAGTATTAAAGTACTGTTTTCTTGTTCAAATGTGGGGCTCTTTCAAGAAGGATTTGATGTTTTTAACTAAATAGAGCATTTTAAGGTAATATCCTTAATGGGGTTATGGTGTTTATTTGAGTCAATGACTTATGTGACCCTGGACCACAAAACCAGTCTTAAGTGTCAGTTTTTCAAAATTGAGATTTATACATCATCTGAAATCTGAATAAATAAGCTTTCCATTTGTTGTATGGTTTGTTATGATAAGACAATATTTAGCTGAGATACAACTATTTGAAAATCTGGAATCTGAGGGTGCAAAACAATCAAAATATTGCGAAAATCGCCTTTAAAGTTGTCCAAATGAAGTTCTTAGCAATGCATATTACTAATCAAAAATGAATTTTTGATATATTTACGGTAAGAAATTTTCAAAATATCTTCATGGAACATGATCTTTACTTAATATACTTATGATTTTTGGCATAAAAGAAAAATCAATCATTTTGGCTATTGCTACAAATATACCCCAGCGACTTAAGACTGGTTTTGTGGTCCAGGGTCACATATAATAATAATAATAATAATAATAATAAAACAAAAAAAACTTATGGTCGAATAGAACAAATGTCTGAAGTGATAAGAGATACATACATCATATGCCGAGTGGTGGTTTGTGAAGACAGGAACTGAGAACCACTGGTCTGAGGAATCTGTTCATTGCTGTAACCCTAAAAGCCAGAGTGCCAGAGGGTTAAATAAGCATTTTTGCTTTCCTGAAGCCACCAGGCAGGCACTGAGCTTGGGCCCGTCGTTGCTGCTTGCAGCTGTGTTATAAATATCATTACTAACCTAAATTAGCCTAGCCTTGTCAATTAAAAAAAGACCATTATTTGACTTACTGACTTTCACCTTCAGTCATGAGGGTTTTGCTTTTAAGTTTATTTTTTTGTTGTTGTTTTTATTTATTTATTTTTATTTTTGAATATATCTGTATGTTAGTTGCACCACATGACTTTGATTTTACTGGCATGTTTTTATTTATTTATTTATTCATTCATTTATTTATTTATTTATTTATTTTTAAACATTATTAAGCAGTGAAGTACTTTGATTTTTTTCCCTAAGAAATAATCATTTAATGAGACTTTTTCCTCCATAATTAAGTAGCTAACAATAGTAGACGTGCTAAAAAAAGAGCATCATGACTTGACTGACAATTTTTTTCTGCTGGTGTCCAAGTGGAAGAAACACGGTTTACTCTCTGCAATCTGAATATCTTAATTAGGATTTATTCATTTGTAGTGGACACGCATGGAATTTAAATTTCTTTTACATCAGCGGGTCTTTATTTCATTACGAGAAGCCACACTTACAGAGCGCTTGTCTATTAACCGACATACCCTCATGAATTCATCAAGTGCCAGATGATTAGTGCAGAATGTGTTGAATCACTTGAGTTAGGTAGCAAAAAGTCTTTATCAGTCCTCTTGGAATGAAGATCAACAATGATTGCTTTGGTTTACAAAAGAGTGAGCGAGCAAATTCTTCTTGCATAAAGGCCAGAATGTTTTCACACTCTTTAATATCGGAACAAACGCTCCGCCAAGCCTCTCGCTGGCAAAACAAGATATTTTAACAGATGGTTGCTTCAGCGTGCCACTTGATGAATGGTACCATATGCCTCAGATTGCCACAGTAAAGATTATCACCATTACGAGCGCTTGCTCGCGGGTTTCGTTTGTTTGCTTGTCTGTGTTTGCTCATCAAGCGTGCCAACAACTGGAGTGTTATATCTGAGCATGCGGGCGCACATGTGTTTATGAATACACGTCGTCTTCTGTGTGTACCTTCTGCTTTGTGAGTGAAACCCGCTGATCCTCAGAAAAGGTTGAAACTGCTGCAATTTGAAACCTTGTTAGAAATTTATGAAGTGCTAAAATGTTTCGTCCCGAGGGAAAACACTGCCAGCTGTCACTGGTGAGCCATTTACTGCCAAACGGAGATTGGTGCTCAGATAGGGCCTGTGGCACAGCATTGAAGAGATTTTCATCAAGACACAAGAGAAGTTTAGCAATTAGCTGGAAGTCATTCAACTTGAACTTTTATTTGGTTGTGATTAGCTTCATGATGCAGTGCCACATTTTCTCTTCTGTCTTAGTGCTGATTTTTAATACTCTCTGTATATTTATATATGTACTGTTAGCGTTTGCGTTCATGTATATTTACTGCCATATTACAAAAATATTAAGATGCCAATTTGATGCTTTGTCATTTAAAAAATTATTTTATATATATATCAAAATAATTCAAATAAACAAAGTTATCCATCAAAATAACTTCAAGTAATTTTAATGTAAAGTAGATCACAGTTTATTTTAACTTGACTTACTTATAGCTGTTTCTCCATATTAATAAGCTGTAACAGAAATTTATAACATAAAAAAAAGACATTTCACTTTTACATCCAACATTAATGTGTCTCATTAATGCTTCTTTGTCCATATTAATGTACTCACTCGCACGCTCTTGTCCTTGCCTTTTCCTTTCCAGTTTTCGGTGAAGATCTACGTTCCAGCTTATATTTTGTCAATGCATCTCTGCAAGAGGTAGTGTTCTCCAGCACCACAGGGGCACTGGTGCCGTGTCCTGCCGCGGCCGTGCCCCCCGCCACGCTGCGCTGGTACCTCGCCACCGGGGAGGAGATCTACGATGTCCCAGGCATCCGCCATGTGCACCCCAATGGCACGCTGCAGATCTACGGCTTCCTGCCATCCAGCTTTAGTAACCTAATCAATGACAATACATACTACTGCACAGCGGAAAACCCATCAGGAAAGATCAGGAGTCAAGATCTACACATCAAGGCCGGTCAGTCAGCTCAACAGAACAAAAAACAAAAAAACAAACATGAAACCTATAGTGAGGAATACACACACACACACACACACACACACACGCACACACACTCTCCATAGGCGTAATGGTTTTTATACTGTACAAACCGTATTTTCTATCACCCTACACCTAAACCCCTTACAGGAAACATTCTGTATGATTTATAAACTTGTTTCCTCGTGGGGACCTAAAGAATGTCCCTACAAGGTCAAAATTTACTGGTATTACTATACTTATGGGGACATTTGTATAGACAAATCTAGTTTTTAACATATAAACTAACCTTTGAGTTTTTCAAATCACCTACAGCTCAGCATTATATATTAAAAGTGCTCGTAGTTGTGCTTCTGTGACAGCTCTAAGATAGACAGATGAAAAACACTGAAATATTAATGAATTTTTTGCTTAGGTCAGTCATGTGTGGAGAAGACAATGCTGGAATTTGGGTCATTTTTTGTGGGCCATTGTGTATTCTCTCTCTCGTTCTTTAGCTATCTCTTTTTGTACGTTTCAGTCACCGGAAGCAACCAGCAAGTCGTCTGATTTTTAAAAAAAAATTATTAATAGCACAAATATATACAATACATTTTTTTTATTTTATTTTTTATATTGTACAGTTACTAATGTATTTACTAATATACAGTCCTTTTACTAATATACATATACAACATTTACTTTATCTATCTATCTATCTATCTATCTATCTAACAGAGTATGATTAGAGTATACATTCTTAGAAGTCACACTTTCAGTTAGTATTGTGAACTTGCAAGAATGAAACCCCTCTTTTCTCTTGACCGCAGTATTCCGGGAGCCATACACAGTGCGGGTGGCTGATCAGAGAGTCATGCGAGGGAATACGGCGGTCTTCAAGTGCATTATCCCGGCCTCGGTAGAGGAGTACGTCAGTGTTGTATCATGGGAGAAAGACACAGTCTCACTTGTCTCAGGTAGGGCTGATCACTCACATTGCTTTTGATAAACTTACGAGATTGTAACAAGAATTACGAAAGCCTTCTTTTGCCTTTTTTTTAAATTCCCCAGAACCGCCTTTCACTCTCTAGCATTAAATTTGTGTCTTGCTGAAACAAAATGGGTTGCTTAGCATGTTAATATTGATCTGCCTCAGCTGTTTTGAAATAGTTGAGTGCTTTACTTTATGGTATATGTTCATTTCAACTCTTTGATTGACTAGTACTCTCTGGATGGATTTGCCAGGAATGGAAGAATTTAGGGAAAGTTCAAGTGTGGTTTGTGGCTATAGACATGCAAAAGCTACTGTAAAGTTTATCAAGCACTTTACATTCACTAGTTATTTGAAGTCCTTAGATTCAAAGATATGCCTGGCAAAGAATCTGGACGTGACAGACGGTAAACGTCTTGTACCAGAGCTTTTACTGAGCTTTGAAAAATCCATTCTCTCACCAATCAATGTACATCACCACTTATGACTAGCTGATGACATTTCCATGGTAACTCTCTGGTAGTAATTGGCCAGCGTGGTTGGTGAAATATGGAACACTACGCATGATATTCCTCATACCTTTATGAATGGCTCTACAATTACATGGTCAGTGTCATTTATAAAGACAAATTTTATCTGATGCAGTGGCAGCACATGCCAATATCAACCAGTGTGCAAAATGCCAGAAGCATTAGACCTATCCAATGCTCATCCCTCGCTAAATATTTAATGATGAAGGACTTCAGACATGTGGCTGAAAGCTCTCTGGCATGTGAAGCTGAAGAATTGTTTACTCTTGCAGAGAAGTGGGCTTTGAGATTTTTATGCTGGCATGTGCCTGCGCTTCCTTCTTTTTTTTAATCAACCAGAATTTGAAAATATTTGTTGTTGTTGGTGGTGTGGTCAGCATGAAGATCGGCTCTTTGGGGATTAGATTAGATGTTCAAATACATATTCCAAAATTACCACATGTATTTCATAAAATACCAACAACAAACAAATGAACAGTCAGCACACAATCAATTCAGCTAGAATCTCTGGGATGCCGTTGTGTTGTTGCATCAAATGCAGGTTGTGAATTCAAAGGCATTTGCTTGAAGTGGCTATTACTAATTTGGTTATTTGGTTTTAGGCTAGTACCAGTTTTAATGCCAGTAATGATAGATTTGGGATATTTCAAGATTACTCTTGGGTCCGAACTTGACCTTCTGCTTCCACGTCCGAAAAGGCCTCCTCAAAACTAAATGCTGGTCATGTTTTAAGAAGAAGCAGCCCTTCACATTGCATTGCAAACTATAAGAGGTCTGCCATTTTTCTGGTCTAAAAAGCTAACTTTTTAAAATCCAGTGAGTTCTTGGTGGGTACAATCAATTCCAACATACATTTTTTTCACATGGAAATCATAATATGGAAGAAAGATAGGCTGTGGAAATTTTCATAGACGTACACAGTGTGTCTTCTTGTGTAATTTCTTGTCCTAGCAGCTTTTTTAATGTTAAATCCCAGATGTAACTGGATGTGTTTCTTCAAATGTAGACACATATTTTTCACTTAAAAATAAAATGAACAGAATTTAAAGACATTTCTCAACCTCAAACAGTGTCTATCAGTGGAAATACATGGATCACAGAAGTATTCTTAAAAAATTTACTACAACTACTTTGTCCTGCTTCACTGGGGGACAAAAAAAAAATAATACAAATATTAACTTTATTATTTTTCTTCACACATCATGTTGCATAAATTTCCTCAAATATACTGACACTTTTGAAAAATTTTGTTGCAAAATTGTTGGCTGTTCTTCATTTATTTAAAATGAAAGTAGTTTCACAATGTGACTCATGATGCATTTTCATATTTTAATGTTGAAAATCTGGTCTAGGACAAAAATAAAAGTGTAAAATCAATTACCAAATGCATTAAAATTAAAAATACATTTTAAAGAACCAGAATGAATCATAGTTTTGCAAATTTTGCTTTCCGAATCCCTTAGTAGTCATTTTCCCATCTGAAATTGTAAATCAGGATTGCCACGTAAAATACTGTACATCAGAGCAGAACGATTGTGCTGTTAGCATGAAGCATTCAATCTCTTTTCCCTTGTCTGCTTAGCATAAATCAGTGTTTGGAGTGGACGCGTGAGCTATTCCGGCCCTATAATTCCGGCTAACGCTGGAGATTGTCCCGCAAATCACAGAGAAGATGAAATGCATGATTACAGAGTGGGACTTGTCTTAATTAATGAACTGTGATTGAAAATATAATTACAATATGAATTACCTCTCAAAATAAAGACTGCTCCCTAGTCATTTGAAGCGAGGGCCTGTTTTAAATGTGAATGAACGGGGCCTAATGATACTCTAACTTACCATTAACCTGTCATGCATTTTAAAACGGACCTTTCTGTGTGCGCTTTCAAATTCATGGCTGTGGATCCGTCCCCTCCCGGCTTTTGATAAACAATTGACAGCTCTAATAAAGAGATGAAAGGCTGTGCAGGTGAAAGGGCCCATGTGTGTGCGTTTGTGAGTGTATCTTCCTCTTTGAGTGTCCAGAGCACAGAACAGGTCCTAATGCACCTTGCAGGCTGTTTTTGTATGTATTTCAGGGATTTGACTACTGAATATTGATGGTGGCCGTATTTCTTTTGTCATCTTGTCTGCATGCAGACCTTTTATCCGTTGGTTCACCCATTTGATCTTGTTTTAGTGACTGAAGGGATGCAAACAGCCACTTGGATGAAACATAGAATTGAAGTCAACATGAAATTAAAATTAAGCCTATTTACTTTCATTATACACATTCCCTGTTTTACCGTGAAAAAAAATGGAAAGGTGTAGTAGTCGTAAAAAATGTAGTAGTAGTAATGTGCCTTAAAGGGGTCATCGGATGCAGAATTCACTTTTCAAGTTGTTTGAACATAAATGTGTGTTGGAAGTGTGTGTACACATCCATCCTATAATGATAAAAATGCACCCAGTGTTTTTTTTAAAATCCCTATTTTAAAATCCCCTTTCTCAAATCAGGCTGTTCTGAGATTCCTGTCAGGATTATGTAGTTCTGTACAGACTCCCCCCATGATAGTTGATTGACAAGGCCGTCTTACCTTAGACCCGCCCTCAGTGAGCTGTCATCAGTCCATTGTGTCGACTCCGGTGCAGGGGAAGACAAGATGTCTCTGATTGAGCGATTGAGGTGTTTTGTTGTTGGATGTAATAATCAATATAGTTGCTATACAGTTGTTATTTACTCCCTACATCTGAGCCGCTGAAGACGCAGAGGATTAACGTTACTTTCGCTTTGAAGTGAATGTGCCGATCCCCAATCTGCCTAAATGCGTCTATGTTCGCGCGAATCATTCGTGATCCAGCTTCATCTACAGAAGAAGTGAGTATAACGTTTTTTTCTGAATCTTTGCAAATCACCTTTCCTAATAACGTGCTAGTTAGCCAGTTTCACGGCTAAAGAAAACAATACTGCTTGTCACCCCACGGAAGAGACGGGCGGGGTCAGCAGAGTCATTAGCATTTAAAGCAACATGGACTAAAAAAACGGTTTGATGAAAACAGAGCTGATTTTGACAGGGTAAAAAAGGTGTTTTTTTACACTACCACTGAGAAATTTGAACCAAAGTATGTTATAGACTTTTCATTAAGACCCTAAAGAATCATATCAACTTGTACAAAATGGGCATCCGATGACCCCTTTAAAGGGTTAGTTCACCCAAAATGAAAATTATGTTAATAATTACTCACCCTCATGTCGTTGCAAACCTGTAAGACCTTCGTTCAGCTTTGGAACGCAAATTAAGATATTTCTGATGAAATCCGAGAGCTTTCTGACACTCCATAGACAGCAAAGGATCCTACCACAATCAAGGCACAGAAATATAGTAAGGACATCGTTAAAATGTGACATCAGTGGCTCAACCGTAATTTTACGAAGCTATGAGAATACTTTTTGCGCACAAAGAAAACAAAAATAACGTCTTTATTCAATGATTTCTTGTCTTCGTGGACAGTCCTCTGCCATTATGGATGCATGTGCATTGCATTTCTCTGTATGTCAACAAGGTGAAGCGGATAATGGCGGAGGACTGTCTCGGAAGAGAAGAAATCGTTAAATAAAGTCGTTATTTTTGTTTTCTGTGTGCACAAAAAATATTCTCGTAGCTTTGTAAAATTACGGTTGAACTACTGATGTCACGTGGACCATGCATTTTAACGACGTCCTTAATACGTTTCTGTGCCTTGATCGTGGTAGGACCCTTGCTGTCTATTGAGGTTCAGAGAACTCTTGGATTTCATCAAAAATATCTTAATCTGTGTTCTGACGATGAACAAAAGTCTTACGGGTTTGGAACGACACGAGGGTGAGTAATTAATGACAGAATTTTCATTTTTAGGTGAACTATCCCTTTAAGAGACGATTTTACTTTTTTGATGACATCACCAAGCCCTCTGATATTTTAGCCCCTCCCATTTAAAGTCTTGTCATATGGGCTACACACATGAAAGAAACGTGTTTTTGACTCTGACCCCTGTTACTCGTATCATTCAGAAACTGACAGCTCCTCTAATAACTATACTGTACGCAGCTTGTTGCATTTGTGCTAAACTTTGGTCCCGCTCTCATTTTTTACAGCGCTTTGCCTTTGGCTTTTCTCATTACAGTTTACTTCATGGCCGCAGAAGTGTCCCTCTCTCATGGCTGACATTCACTGACATTTGTCAAACCATTAAGCTCAATTCACTTTCCCTTCCAGCGCGGTTAGAGGGGAAATCACAGCCACATGCACTTTACTTATTTAATGGTCTGTTTCTAATGGGTCTTTGCCGTAAATATTGAGAGTTTGCATTTGCAAATACGTTGATGAGTTAATCTTTTAAGGTGCCGTTGTGGATTGACGATTAAGATGCTAACTGGATAATGAATGAATCATTTCAGCCATGGTACTTCAGTGTGTCAGTGTTTTAGCTAGTGGGAATGCATTCAAAATGCATTGGTTTTGAGCACAGTCATTGAACACAAACTATGCCGTCTGAATTAGAGTTTTAATATATTGCTTAAATTTGTAGGATATTACTTTTCTGATATTTATTTAAAAATATATTTAAAAATAAAGTGCGTGGTGCTTGTGCATACATAATGTTTAATGTATTGCTGTTTGGTTGCTAAGGTATTGTGGATGGTTGCTAGGGCATTGCTAAGTGGTTACTATGGTGTTCTTAGTGGTTGCTAGAGAGTTTCTTACTAAAATAGCTTTAGTCATTGTCTATGGATTTTTTTTCTACCAGGTGAAAATCTTTATTTAAGTCTGATTAGCAATGCTGATTCCAAATTACATGCCAAGTAATGTAATACATTACATTACACATTTTAGGTAATATAATTGGACTACTTTTAGATTACTTTGGACCTAACTTGTTTGTCACATTGATTAATAGGGTAACCTAGAGAAAGAAAATATATTCCAATTGTTGTTATTAACATGAAGAGCATTACATTACATTACATCAAGGTTTCCCAAACTGGAGTTCATGAAGGAACTGCAGGGGGTTTAATGAAAAGCTAATAATGAATTAAATCATAAAAATGTAAAACTAAATTAAATCATATTTTAAACATTTTAAATAAATATTTTACTTTACAAAGACACTAAAAGATGATTAAATAACCCTCTGAGTGATAATTCAAATAAAAATTTATGTGTTTTTAAAAGATGAAAAAGAAGAATTAGGGAGAATCAATCAATTCTGAATAATTTTTGCTATTGTATGAATAATATGTAATCACAAAATCAATAGAAAAGTAACTAGTCTGATTGAGTTTTTTAAAAAATGTAATTTAATCTAACTATAAGTACTTAATTTTTGGGATCTGATTACGTATTCTAAATTACATGTAATCAGTTACTACCCAGCGCTGCTGATCACTTATTTTGAAATATGATTTCTATTGTAATAGCACATCTCTACTCAGCAAGCCACACAATTTGAGATATTATTCATGTCTATAGCGAAAAAGTTATCTAATACTTAGATTTGTGGGTATGTTCAAATCCTTAGCTGTAAGTATGAGCAATAATAATAGTGCCTCAATAAACACTATTCAGTAATAAATTTTTATTTACACTATTGCTCAGTCCTTATATTTAAACCAACAATATATCAACAACGAGGCTTATTTTATAACCTTCACTTTGTAGCTATAAACACTGGTGATATGAAGATAACTGGAACAAAAATCATAGTAAAAATACATTTCAGATATCAAAATCTGACCTGTGAAAGCATAAAAGCCAGTGTAAATACTAAGCGCGTGAGTGGAGGGGGGAATATCAATGCCGTGGACTCCTCTGTGCGACTGCCGCTGCTTATAGAATATATAAAGAGCAGAGGGGCGGTCAGACATGTTGAAAAGCCAGCGCCATGTTTGAGTGAGTGTGGCTGGGGCCAGAGACAGTGTCTGTGACTGCCGCTGCTGCTGGGAGCCTGCAGATAGTGTATTCTCATTAGAACAAACCCACACTCCTTTCATCTTTCTCTAGCCTGCAGATTAAGTTGGAGACGGTGAAGCACCAGGCTTACAGACTGAAGCTAGAGGAGAAAGATAAATGTAAGCCTCTCTCTCTCTCTCCCTCTCTGTTTCTCTGCTCTACCTTCTCTTTGTGTGTACAGCAAATGTTCTATGCAGTGTGGACGTCTCTCCTGAAACCTCTCTCACTGCTGTGGGAGTAATGGAGTAAAGGTTTCTTATGGCTTTAACACCCTCAACACCTTACTTTAACTATATTTCTAAGTCATAACAGTAGCACTGGTTAAAAATGTATATATATATATATATATATATATATATATACAGTATTCATTTTTTTACTAGTTTTTACAGGACACTATAGTTTATTTATGTAAGTGAGGATAGCAAAATAAAGTAAACTGTGACATATTATACCCAAAAATTCTTCATACAGTGGACTACCAGTAAAACTAATAAAAA
>JAFVLL020017878.1:0-24386 GCA_021397915.2 Tor tambroides | reverse complement strand
AAGTTCAGTTTTATATCGCTCACCTCCTTCCTCAGCACACCAAAATTTTCAGCCGTTTCAGTTCGAAATAATTTGAGTTCCTTCAGTATTTCTGAAGTATTATCGGCGCTACCAGCGCCCTTTCCCTCCAGGCAGATTTGGTTTTCTGGCGCGATATCCAACAACTCGCCTCGTCTTTGATTTGGTCTTGGCATTATTTGGCGCTCTTCTTTTTTTTTTTTTCCTCGTTTTTCTTCTTTAAATGATAACTTAATGGTTCAAGTCGTAATATACTTTAACTGAGCCCGCAAGCAGTAGTCAGTCTTTAAAGTTTAAGCTTTTGCTTTTGTTTGTCAGACATTACACCCTGACCCCGTCTGTTCGGCCATCTTGGACTCATGACGAACATCCGTGAGGGGTGTTCGTCATGAACATTTTCTCCATCATAATACTTTGTTGTATGATCTCTAATTACATTGCCTTTACAGCAACTTTGCATACGTTTTCATTACATTTATGTAAAGATGTATTGTGATCTGAAAGGATGCAAATGTTGGTCTATTTTTTTTGGCTACGTCTAACCGGTAAGATTAAAATGTTATGCCTTTCTCATTTGAAAAATAAATTATTGTAAAAAGTAATGCATGTTGATTCCTGAGACCAATTTGGTTCACTGGTAACAATCATTTGTACAGAAGGAAACAGTACTGGTGAACTAGCACAACCTTTTGGAGGCAGAAGGCCAGTTTTACAGGCAGAAAACCATACATTCATAAATTGCAATTATGGGAAGAAAAGTGGGGCTGGGGTGAGGTCACACCTTACGTTTGCACCAATGAGGATCTCATCAGCATTGTAAACTCACTCTCTGGGAAAACACATCAACGGCATCTCTCCGCCGTCAACCCAAATTAGAGTTTAATGACCACAGTGTTGCCCATTCACTATTGTTTCCCCCGACAGATCCGTCCCCTACCCACAACCATCTGTAGCACCTTCATAATGTTTATCATCCTTCTCTAAACAGCCCATTTTCCCATAATCACACTCTCTCGCTTATACAACCCCTCGTGATTGCCCCCCTTCTCGCGCATTTTTCCCCTCCACTGAGATTGCATTGTTTCTCGGCCTTGACCTCCGTGCCCCAGAAGCCTTTGCGCTTGTTGTTATTGTTTCCTACGCTTGGCCTTATTCACACACCGGGCTCATCATGGATGAGCCGAGCATCAGTGTGGCATCATAGCCTGGCATTCTTCAACTAATTGCCCTGAGCTGGATTTCCCAGCAAGCCTTGCACCCCATCAGCAGCCACATCCAGCAGAGCTGATTGCATGCCCGGGGGAGGCTGGATGTGGCTCTCAATTGGGAATCAGACACCATGGAGGAGAGACGGATGGAGGGCGGAATCGTGGGATAGGCGGATGGACCGTACCGTCTGTTTGTTGTCATTCACAAGAGGACAGCCAGCAGCAGGTGGAAAGGAAGAGGATGAGATGAGATGGAGGTTAGGCTACAGAGCCAATTATTTTCACCTCTTCGGCTGGCCTCTGCCAGCAAACATGTAATCTTAAACGCTCTTACTGATCCCAGGGCAACTCGTGGAAAGAAATAGCGAGAGACCTAATAGATGAGATCAGATAGAAAGCGCTTATGCAAGAGAGTCTTTCTCGCCGCTATCTGTCCTCCATAATGCCACCTCTATACTCACTTCTTCTAGCACCCTATTAAAGTGCACATACATTACCGAGCTTCTCAACCGGCCACTGACTTTACATGCTGTAGGTGAAATATGAAGTGGGAAATGAAGATGTTGGAAAGGCATTATCCGTGTTAGTGCCTTTGCCTCATTTCTTTCTCTCTCTATCGCTGTCTTGCATTCCTGCTTTGCTTCTCAAGGTTTCCACACCTTGCATCAATTAATTTCCATGACTTTTTCATGTGCTTGTGATTAATGCATTAGTATTTTGCTAAAGAATAGAGATTGAGTCATTGCAAGGCAATGAAATATTCTAGAACAAGATGACAGGCTACTTTCATATAAACAATGGTGCTAAATGACTGTCATATTCACATATAATGGTATTTAGATAGGACACCAAAGAATAATACAGCATTGGATTGGTACTAAACCACAAAACTTGTAAAAAGCAATACCATGCACTTGTCGAAAAACAAATGGTAACACTCTGGTACATAAAAAGAAAATAAATTAAAAAAAAAAATATATATATATATATATATATATATATATATATATATATAGTGTATGTCCAAAGAGCAAGGCAATACCATGGTACAGTAAGTACGTAAGTAAGTAAGTAAATAAATAAATAAATAGTATGGTAATACCACAGTACATAAACAAAAACAATGTAAAAAAGTTTTACAAATTGTACATAATATATGTAACTTTACTGTAAATGTATGGGTTTTGCTGGTAAAAACTATTAATTGTAGAATTTTCAGTGAAAATAAAATGGTAAAAAGACATTCCCAGAAGTATGTGATATATAAAGCAGATTTTGATCATTCAAGTGATAATTCAAGTAGGTACATTAACATTTTATAATTCATTAATATATTTAAGTAAATAAATAAATGGTGCAACTGTAGCACATATCCCAAAACACTATATTACCAGTGTGCAAATCCAAAAAAATCAAGGTAATACCACACACTGAAATAAAATTTTAAAAAAAGTTGTAGAGTAACTGATAGTACACTTTACATTTACAAAGACATGGCAAGTAACACACTGAGCTAAACACGAAATTTTGAAGTAGAAAGATTGAAAAAGTATTTTCAAGTAAAGCACACTCAAAAAAAGCTTTGTTTTTTTACAACTTATTGAAACAAAATATTCATGTATTTGTTGTTGTTATTATTATTATTAATTTTTATTTTATTTATTTATTTTTTTAACAGTGCAGTACTTTTGTAAACTTTGTGGTTGGTGAAAAAAGGAGGGCAGAAGAGACTGAAGGCGATGAGTGTGTGTTGGATCAACGAGCCACTGCAAGTAAGACAGAAGTCAGAACACAATGTATCAGTGTGTGTACTGGGAGGTGTTTCTGTGTCCCAGTCATTCCAGGTGAACTCAGGAGGGAGTCTGACTGTGATGGGCTGAGATACTGTGTGCTGAGGTGATGGAAAACTGCCAGGAAGTATAAGACGAGTGTGCACACACTTATGGTGGGCTCTGTGTGTGTGTGTGTGTGTGTGTGTGTGTGTGTGTGTGTGTGTGTGTGTGTGTGTGTGTGTGTGTGTGTGTGTGTGAGATTGGGTGCTCTCTGCAGTGAGGGAGGGATCTCATCTCTGCAGTACCAGTCCAGCACTGCTGTTCCTGCTTAGACCTTGAGCACCGGAACCTCTTAACAATCCCACTCCATAAAGAGAGGTGGCCTTTTATACCAGTGCAGTGAATAAAACAGAGAGTCCACATGGATAAGACATGACGCAGAGTGGTCAACTTCACTTTATGGAGCCAGGAAGAGGGGCCTTTGAAGTTGAGGACCTGAGATAGAAAAATAGAGGCTGAATTGCTTTACTGCTTTTATGAATTCTGGGATAGGGTTTGTAAACAGGACTTGAGATACAGCCACTTGCTAGAGCTAATGCACTTTACTGCATATGAATGAAAAGAGCACTGCATTGTATGAAATGTAAGTGGTTTGCTCTTTCAAATACTGTAAGAATTGTATCGATAGTTCTGGCTCCATCATTATCTATGTTGTTTGAGTGCTCACAGCATTCTGAGAGCAAAATACCTTGATCTATGAAAGCACATGAAAAAAAAAAAAAAAAAGGAGCAGCTCAGACAGCTTGCCAGATGAGAATGTGAAAGATAAAAGTTTGAAGGAGACTTCTCACCACCTTCCTTTCCCAGCAGCTGTGCTCTCTGACACTTTCCCTGTCGTACAATGAAGAAATGAGCTGAGCGACATCAAGTCATGCACCTTTATCTGCTGTCCTTGGCGTCTTGAATCACACAGAAGTCCAGGCTCCCTAGTGACTGTCTCACGCCGGCCTTCCTTTCCCATGGTGCTTGTACATTGTGTGTTAGCTTGTCTTTGTTCAAACACTCAGCACCACTCCTTTAAAATGCTAACGCAAACCAAACGGTCGCAGGGAGCAGCAAAAGTCATTAGCCTCCACGCTGAATAGAGCTGTGTGCTGTGGAATTAAGGTTAAAAAGGTTTTCTCATGTAAATGAGTTGACAATGCCCCCGAGAGGTGTTTAAACCCCAGCTGTAAAACCCTAATTCCCCAAACACATTAGCATTGCTCTATAGAGACACAGGCTAAACTTAGAAACCTTGAAAATAAAAGATACAACCTTATTAATACACAGACCCTTTGACAGAGCAGTGAGACCAAGCTTTTTATTCCCATGTTGTGACAGATTAGATGACAAATCAGACAGACTGACAAGAACATCCTGGAAAAAAAAAATGCTAATCGCTAAGTAGCTAGCATTTTTCTTTGTTATCCTAGTCAAAGTGATCAGAATGTAAATTACAATGAACTGACACCCCTAATTAAGGCCTGAAGAAGTCAAAACAAAAGATTTGAAGGGGTCATGAAAAGCAAATACTCAAATCAGCCATAAATCTACATCATTCGTAAGGAAAGTTTAACGTAACAAGTTCAAAGTTGGATTACAAGTGTATTTCACCTGACGCTAAATAAATGCTTGTGAATAGAAATCTGAGACGGTAACCACAGCAACAGCATGTTCTTCAAACACAAAATGTAAGTACTGTGATTATCACTTTATTACAGATTTTACACATCACAAAAATTGTTCCTTTCCTTGCTTAAAAATACGGTCGTGTTCAGTTGGCTGATTGTGCTATGAAGGACAAAAGAGAATTTGGGTAGTGTCAGATGAATTTCAACAGATTTCCCAGAAAATAAGAGAAATAACTTTTCAGAAATAACAGTTGAATCCAGTCAATGCATAAATCACATAAGACACATTAGCATTAATACTTTTAATATTTTGCTGAGGAATCTTTTTGTTCACACTGTGAAAGTGACTGAATATCAGTTGATGGCTACCTCCATCTAAATAAGTCCATTAGAACGTCTTTTTGTTGTTTTATTTATTTATTTATTTGTTGCTAAAAATACCCCTTTTCCAACATTTCTAAATATGTAGGCTAAGCTCACTTAGTTCATTTAATCTCTTCTGCCCTCCTTTTTTCCAACTTCATAATCATAATTGAAGTAATGTGCCCTGTAGTTCATGATTGTAAGCTTTGGTCATTATATGCTAGTGTACTTTTTACATACGCAGTTTATAATTCATACTCAGAGGCATATCCAATTCAAATCCAAATCAAATGCTCTCTACAATGAGACTTTTCAATTAAACCCCATAGTCTTTTTAAGTTTCCTTCGATATGCCCTTTTTCAACTTCATATTTCAACTGAAAAAAAAAGTGAACAGTGGAAAGAAAACTGCAGTAGGCCAGCCATTTCACAAGGACATTGAAAAGCATAAAACTGGGTAAGCAGCACCTGTGAAGCTGAAGGCATGCATGTGGAAGACCACAAGTCCCAGAGCTAAAAGTGACAGTTTTATTGGAGCATTAAATTGTTTTGTTCTGGAAAATGAGAATTGCAACCTGAAAAAAAAGCCCCAAAAAATTCAAAGTAAAGCAAAGTAAACTAGAGTCACATGTTTAAATCGCATTGTTTCATTGCAGTCTGTGTGAACATTTTTCCAGGCATAATAATAGAGAGGAAAAAAGGCACAAAATGAGAAATATGGTCTTATTTTCCCAAATCTAAGCCCTTCCCTCTAATAAAAGATTTCCAAGCTAGTAAAAAGACAAAAAACACCAGAGCAGCCATTGTGGCACACTCTTTCATATTACCAAACCAAAAGCAAAGCCAGAAGAAACAAAGCAAGACACATGAACCATGCAACCTTTCAGAGACATTAGCCATTTTGGATGGTATTTGATGCAACGCTCATTTTAAAGAGCAAACATTTAAATTCCTGACATTACCACTGCAGAGTTAACTATAACTAGCACGGCTGCCTGAATTTTTGATGAACACAGACGATCCTTTTTCATGTCCTAACCTTAACCACTGGCTTACTGTCATATCCAACGGCATGAGTCAGCGTGTGCTAAAACAAAATGTCCACCCCCACTTCCTCTCTCCATATCCAGAGTGGAGGGTGCTTGTGTTCAGTAGTTGGGAACGCTGTCAGGCCCTGTGAGTCTTTCAGCCCTGCTGCGTCACACTCACTTAACATCTGCGGCTCCCTATCGGGCGGAATATCTCTCTTGAACGTGCCACAGCACACGCAGCTCCCAAACACGGATGAGATGCCGTAAGAAGACGTTCTATATGATAGATTGCACCATGCACGTGAGGCTGTGTTAGCGCACACAAACGAAAACTCTGTGATTGATCGGATTCTATATATGTACCATCCATGCATGCAGAATAAAAACGTTGCAGAGAAGGAATTCTGGGTAGAGCACTGAGGCTATATACGCTGTACTGCCAGAGGCTTGAGACTTACTAAGAAGCCGTAACGTTCTGTGTAATCGCAGGTTCACATGTAAGCTACGTAGTGTAGTTATGTAATTAGTCATACGCAAATGCACCAAATAATCTTGATTATGAGTATTAAATCATTTAATGACATGTATAAATTAAGTGAGTGTACATTTAGTGAATTACACGAGCAACTTGTACATGAACACTCATCACACCTGACATTAAGCAGATGTCTTTACATGTGTTTCCTATCTACTAATCTTAAACTTGCTCGCTGAAAGACATATCACAAAACATTATTTTAGTGCAAACATTTGCATCTTATTCATTACCCACCCGCAATCTAGTTTAGCCAGGCTGGTATTTTCATAACTGTCTTTATGTCCAGTAAATTTGGTTCATTATAGATTGCACCTTATACACAAAAACAGTGCTTTTTGCATGGTGCAATTAGCATTTGACTGTTTGCATCTGGTTTTCGCTATAATGTAATTTTATTTAAGAGACACACATTTCATTTGTCTCATTTCACTGTGATCATGGCAGCGGTATTTCATCAAATCAAGGAGGAAACATTATACTGGGCATACATCCAAACATAGAGCGTAGTTGAACCTACTTTCACCATTTTAGAACAATCAAATGCCAGATGCACAAAAAATAAATAAATAAATAAATAAAGTCCTAGCTCTGGAAATATTTTTAAACATTTTCTTAAGAGCATGTCCTTTTATTTAAGAATGGTAGGTTGTATACTAGCATACTCATGAGGCTGCCTTGTGTAATATGATAAATTCAGTACTTAAACACTGGTAAAACATTTAGAACATTCTTTTCTGGGTTTTTAGCACTTTTTATAGTACTAAAAGTAAGAAAATCTGGTATCCAAAAAACACATGCAAATTCATTCATTCTTAGCGAATTTCCCTCCGAGTCTTCACATCTCCTCTCATGGAACTTCACGTGGAGCTTTAGCACCCATGGGGCACGTGTGAGGGACGTCAGAGAGTGACATGTCAGCCCCAAGGGTTCTAGGACGCATGGCACCATGCCATTCCGCACGAAACAGAGCCTGAAGCATACACAGCTCAGCATTACTATCATCATCATCATCGCTGTCATCTTCAAAAACAACACCTTCTCAAAAAGCCCCTTACATGCATCGCAATGGCTCTCCACACGCATTATAGACAGCAGGGTTCACCCGCGTGAGGTGGAAGATTACAGCAATAGATGGAAAAGTAATGAACTATGACTGCTACGCTCGGCTGAGCTGTCGGATTAGAGGTACGATGAGAATCATTTGCAGGGTATTGCCGTAATGGCAGCACAGTGTGAAATGCATTCTTTTTTATATGCATATATGTATTAAAAAAAGCAGCACTGTCACACAAAAGACTGATTGATTGATTTATTTATTTGTTTATAATGCATTTACTTATGCACTACTACACAATTTGCCATTGTAAATTCAATTTAGGCTGTCTTTATATGAACTAACGGGAAAAAAGAATGACTTGCTCTGACCTCAGGAACTCTCGGATGGGGTTTGAGAAAAGCTCAATGCATCTCAAGTGCAACTTTGACCTTGGCAAAATACATCATGTAATATCTTATCACATATATGCCACCAAATACAGGCCATTCCTTTCCCTGATGCAGGAAGCAGCGGCGGTGAAATGAAAACACTATCTCTAGAGATGCTGCATCATTTTAATCCATTCCCACTGACTCACGGCTTCACAAACAGAAGGAAAACTCAATTTGGAGAAGAAGAATCACATAAAAACCGTATTCTGAGAGCTCTTCGAGGAGGTAGAATCTGCGACAGGCTCGCATTTAATAACCTTGACCGCGAAAATGCTTTCGTACTGTGTTGCGGTGCACAAAAAACAATTCAGATTCAATTCTGACAGAAATAAGTCAAGTTCTGAAAGCTCCTCCGTTTAGTTCACTTCCAGAAATGAATTGAGAGAATGTGTCAAATGGTCCCTACATGCCAAGTGGTCTTCCCCACACCTGCCATTGCTAAGAAAAGACCCTTAAGTGGAAAGGATGCGCTCACACTTTTGGCCCCATTGCTAGCTTTTACTTCAAGTCCTGATCTAGTCGAGTGACAGGGGTTGGTTCAGTTAATGCAACATTCAGGGGCTGTGAACCAACTGGAAATCCCACTGAAATGGAGGCGAAGCTGAGAAGATGTAACCACCATATGGTCAAGACATTGAGGATGACTAGAACAACCTTTGACCAAATGTAGGGGGTCGTAGTCATACGAAGGGGTCATCAATGGCTTATCTAAACACATGGAGGGCAGCTTGCAGTGGGATGCAAAACCTATTCACCTTTATGTTGACTTAGGAGCAATGTGCTTTTGTCATTACCGCTGCCCATGTGCTCTACTTGTCCTCTCTCGTTGTTTCTTGCCATATTGAAGCACATCGACCTTGTGCGCCGCGCTTAGTGCGAAAAAAACTGCAGGGGTGTGGGCAATGAAGTATAGTAATGAATTGTGACAGCTCCTTCCCAGGGATGAAAATATTAAACCCTTCCTTTTTTAATGCAGTCTCTCGCTCTCAATCTCGCCCTCCGTTTTTTTCATCCTTTCCTCTCCCCCGATGGCTCAGAGCAGGGATGCGGACATCTCCGTATAGGATATTCAAGCAATTCAATCAATTAGCTGTATGTGCTGAGTTCAGTCTGAGCGTGGCAGCTGGGGGGAGTGGCTTGAATCTGAGGAAGCGAGGGGCTGGGCGATGTGCAGTGAGCGTGCTTCTGTCGAGCACTTACTCGTGCGCACAATGGGGTCAACACGTGACCCCCTCCAGCACGCAGAGCATCCCTTTTGCGATGCTTCAGGGCCGGACACACAGCACCATCTGAGTTTGCTGTACACCGTTCAGTATTCCGACAAGCCGAGCTGCAACCGAGGATAAAGCGCAGCCCGAGCGGCTAAATATACATCATGTGCTGTCATACTCTAGAGATCTGAACCGAAACAAACCGAGGCAGGGTAAACCGGATCGACTGCAGTCGCAGAGGGCTCGTTCGTTTGAAATATTCGAGCGTGGGTATGAGAACTTGTTAGAATTCAGTCCACCGGGTAGACGAATGCCCTTTGCGATGATTAGGGCATAAAACGTCACAGATTTGTTGCTGCGAAATCACGCCGCATTTCATTACTAAACGGCTGGCAAGTGAAAAGAAAGAGCAGCAAGAGAGACCTTTCATCTTCACCTTCAGAGGAAGCGTTTTTCTGTGTCCTACGCAACCTTTCACCCGTTCGCGGTTTAATCAGCGGCCCTCTTTCCTAGGAACCTTGAGTCAGTTGCATGTAATCAGCCTTTGCAACTCGCCGTTGCACTGATAAACAGCCAGGGGACACTCGCTGCACCATTTCCCCATAAACATAAACCGTAAATCCACTTTTTCATGTCAGGTGTGGAAGACAAAATGGCAATTGCAGACACTGCTAATAAATACGTGTACTAAATAAAGCAGTCCGTAAAGAGATGGCAGCCAGTTCTGGAAGCAAAGCATCTCAGCAGACAAGTGACCAGACATTTGGCAAAGCGAAACCAAAAGAGGACCTTAAATAGCAAGATTACATCTCAATGAGAAGATATAAGTCCAAAACGCCAGAGAGTGTTACAGCAGCGTTATGGATTTAGACCAAAATGGCTTTGATCCCGATTTTTCTTATTTATGCAGAGTTACGATTCTCAAATCCGGCATCTGAATAGGCTCTTCTGTAGTCATTATCTCCAATTTGCAAACATAAAGAAAATAAGAGGTAACAAAAGCATTTGAGGCACTATCATACCCCAAACAGAGCTCGAAATGCCTTTAATTCAAATATAAAGTAGCATTTAATGACAGTTTATCTGTTTTCCTCGCAGCTGGGCAGGCTTTTCACTGTGGAAGGGAATTGCTATCTGTTGGAAAAAGCCGATTCCTACTCTGGAAGAGGATGGCAAAACCTTCTTTGTAATGGTAGATAAACAGTGCAGCTGGAATATACCGAATGTGGCTTTTCTTGCTCTTTCTTTCCACTCATTTTTTTTTTTTAAAATGCAGCATCGTTTGATAAATTCAGCTAAAAAAGGGGTGGGTGGTAAATCTTACATCATGCATTATCATTATCACACATAATAAGCAATTTTACATTACGGTAATGGTATACATCACAGTATAGCTTTTGGATGGAAACTCAAAGATGGTTAAAATTGTTGAAAATGGATAAAAATCTAAACATAAATGTTACATAAATATATTTTTTTTAATCAATAATAGAGTGATAATTGTAGAATCAAGCTCACTGCCAGAATCTCTCAAAATGTGGAATGAAAAGCCATTGAGACTTGACTTTAACTTGTTTATTTTTTTTGCTGTTCAGTTCAATAAAAGGTTATAACATCAAAACTGAGATGCTTCAGTATGTCTGCAGCCATTCCTGATGAATACAGATGCTGTAACAGACACTCACAAAGACGGATGGCATAAGTTGTATTATATCGGCGTTGTCTTGAAAGTAAACCCAATAAGGCTCTTCATTTAGGTGAAATAAAAGCCCCAAGGGACAGTTTAAACTCCTATGATATGTAGTGTAGTTGCAGCTTTGCAATTCCTCATGATTTGTAACACCTCTAGTGCTTCCTTTCGTTCGCACCTTTGCATATGCAAAGAACAGCAACACGCTTACGGCAGTGAATAATGCTGATTCTCCTGTACTTATAAAGCTCTCAGTTTACACAGACACTTACACACACACACGTTCAAGTCACAGTGTGGGAGATGAGCTGTCATTTATCAAAAAATCTGACAAACACAGTGTTTTTGTCAAGAAAACACTATCATAAAGCGCTGACCATGTATCCTTGCTCCACCGTTGATATCTGATTAATCTGTGTGGTAAGTGTGGGTTGTCAGGACTGGCATGGGGCTTCTTGAATGATGGATTTCCCAGCCTGGATGCGTGAAAAGCGGTTGTGGATGTCAAGACTCCCCTGACACACATTCAGTGCTGATCAATCTCCCATTCCACCGCCCCGGGCCTGCCCCCGCCCATCAGCATCAATCCAGCACAAGTAAATACAGTGAGTGGCTTAATGCATCTCCATTCTGTTCCCATAGGACCTCCCAGGTCAGAGAAAGAGAGAGAGAGGCAGTTCTCATACATAACAAGAACTAAAAGATCTCAAAGAGGACAGGTAGACTTGCTTTTTATTTGGGATATCCACAGTTGTCCCATATTTTATTAGTGGACACAACCATGGATGGCTGTGACGGATCAACATATTGGCCAGTGTGATTATTTGGATGATATTTGGCCATTTTGAGAGATCGGAATCAGCATATGACCAACTCAGCCAATTAAAAAAAAAAATAAATAAAAAAAAAAAAAGTGTTGGTTTGATTATGTCAGTTTGAAAATAATCCATATAAGAGCTGTCTCTCTCAGAATTTCCAAGTGAGAAAAATATCACAATGTCTAAAACTGCTTTATCTGCAATTAAAATATAACCTTTTCATTGCTCAGAGGATGCCTTTTTATGGCATGTTTTATTTAGGTAAATAAATATAGATAGTTCATTTTAAGATCTACTTTATGACTTTTGATTGTACACCTTTGAGGTACCTTGGAAAATCTGAGCATTTTGAGATATTGTGATTCAAGTGAGGAGTATTTTGCTCAGGAGAAACATTCATCAAATTTAAGGAGCAGTTGAGATATTAAAGTAATTTCATTTGTGATTTTTCTTTCTTATGGGAATAGATTTCAATATGAACAAGTATTTTCCATCAGATTCTTCTAAAATCAAATGATCTGCACTATGACAACTCTATAATTTTACTGTATATCAGCAAGTGACATGGTTTCTAGTTTTATTTCTACTAGGGAATTTCAATAGAAACCTCTGAAACAAAACTGATTCTTAAATGAACACTTAACCGAGAACTACATAAAGTATTTTGTGCAATGACAAAGTAAACATTGAGCAATAAAATTTTCCTCTGAGATTTTCCTCTCATGCGGTTAAGGAGAACGTATTAAACAAATCATGGCCCGTGTACACCCACACTTACTCACTCATCTAGTCGCACAGACACACACAAACACACGTACTGTATCAAATCAGGATCACACAACCGCAGAGTCAGCAAATACTCCAGAGTATCACATAAATTACAGCAACGTTTCAACATGGCCCCAAATCAACACGCAATCAAGACCTGGGCAATGGGCCGGCAGTTGCAATTCTCTCAATCTCTGCTTCATCTCTGAAATCATTACACATAGCCGGCTCAGCGAAACCCTGCTGAAATGTGTACAACAAGAAGTTTCATTCCACAGAGTTTTAAAAGTCCAAACAAACGTGCACACACACACACACACTAACTTTTTAAGTGACAAAGACAAAAAGGACGATCTTGAAGCGGTGGAGAGGCACAGCGTTAATTACGGCCCACGCTAACCGTGGTGACACCTGCTTGAAAGGGCTGCTCTCACTTCCCTCTCTGCTGTGTCCAGACACTGGCTTGATTAATCCCAGAGAGAGAACTTTAATCCTGATCCCTGCACGTACGGCCCACCAGAGGCCCCCCCACTGCTACCCTTGGGCAGAAACATCTGGATTTGTCGTGTTACGCAGGTGGAATAAAACATAATGAACACAACTGGTTCTGGCACTTAATGGACTCAAAAACTATAAGCTCAATAAATATACAAAGTATAATGTAGATGTAGTTAAAAACCGAATCCATCCTGTGATGGAAGAGAGAACAACGTTCATGAGAAAAAGCTGAATGTTGCCTTATTCTGTACAACCAATCAAAATATGCGAATCAATCGGCATATATGTTCCGCAACAATGTATTATCAGAGGCCTTGTGAACATTCACATTTAAAAAAGCACCACGGAGATGCTCCCCCATCACCAGGATCAAATATTGTTACCGTCCTTCTGGGAAACTGACAAAACTGTCTTGTTTCCTCTGACAGACTCTGTTCGTACCTGCTCTCTTAGTGAACAATGAGAGCGAAGGGTTATATGGTGCCAACAATCTTTGGCTGATATACGGTGACTGACGTTAAAGACAGGGGGCTTTGACAGGCCCTGTAGGTAGTAGGAAGGAAGAATTAGGAAGGTTATATAACTCAATAGTATACACATGAACAGAATTGGCTCAAAATGGCAGAACTGTCTAGAGAAACAGGAAGAAATGCTCTGGAAGCTTGGTCAGTAGCTGTAAGTCCACATACAATGCGAATAGCCAATAATGAAATCAACATAGATTACAATTCCCATAATACACGAAGAAATAAAACATGGAGTAACTAAATGGTGCGAAAATATAACATGCACACACATACTGATTCATTCACAACTCAAATCCATCATCTAAAGCTCAGTATTTCATTTCATGCATCCAAGATTCCACGAGGAAGACATGCTTTAAAGAAGACAGCCGTCATTAATTGCATGGGATTCGCATGAACACGAGCCATGTGCACAACCGAGCACACACAGTTGCTGAGCCTGCAAATACCATAGATCAAAACGCAGCTGAAAGTGAGAAAAGCAAGCAACAGGAGAGTCGCTGGAGAATGTTCAGAATAGTTGAATATTTCACGGCAGCAGGGAGCATGAGGCTAATACTTTCCTGCTGCTCCGGCACGTCGCCGTGCAGGTGTGGCAACTCTGACTTGCAGGGAAAACGAAACTGCGGGAGAGTATTAACTGAGTGTGTTGTATTTAACACCTCACTCCAGTGATGCCTGTCACTGAGAGGCAATTAAAGAAAAAAAAAGCAATGCAGTAACACACAGTCTTCTTCATACAAGAGCCCGGCTTAATCTCCACGCACCGAGATCAGACGATCTCATTAAACCTCAAACAAGACTACAAACAAACAAACGGTATCGCTGACCCTTAATAAACACATCATATGGTTGAGAAACCATTGCCTTTATATCGAGATTGTCAGTGAAATGAAGAATTATGCATGCTGTGGTTGGTAAAAGTATAAGCTGCCTTTGTGTGGCTGATAAATATATTTCTCTGTGTGGTCAACCTAACGTTTTCCATTCTACAGGAATTATATCTTCTGCAGTGAGCCAATGACTATGGTTAAAAAAAGTAAACCCTTATGTTTGAACCCTGGGGTCCAAGATCCTGGGCAAGAATGATCAATATGCATAGTTTAATATGCATAACACCATTTTTCTTAAATCAGTTTTTAACCTTGAGGGATGCAGTGAACGTTTAAAAATCTGATTACTGAAATTATGAACATCACTAATAACGACGGTAATCAAGTTTAAACTTCACACCTTATCTTGATATTACTCATTCTTTTCACCCTAGAAAGCCCAGCGAAAATGATGATACTGAAACAGCTTTTTTCCAACAACAAACATGAAATAATTTAGTTTTGGAGAGTAAACAACTAAACATGTTGCAACTAATCTAACTACATTACCAAACAGCGTAGCTTTTCCAGAAATAACAAGCCATTTTTGTCCATCAATCATCTGAATAAACCAACTGATTAATTTTGTTTTTTGTGTTGGTTTGTTTAGATGTTTAACATCGACAGATGTTATGTTCATTGTTCTGTAATGAAAAAAACAAAGTACCTCTATAATTAAATACTTTAGCAAATGTATAGCCTGACTATAGTTGAACTTTGAATTTTGAGTAGCTTCTAACTAATGCGGTTCACGTGTTAACCGTCAGTTTAAGCAACAGGACCATGGCTGTGTTTATTTATGCAGATGCTAATGTGCTAATGGCTAACAGCAGGAGAGGATGGGTATGTACGTCTGTTGGCCAATCCTATGCCGGAATCCCAGACATGGCACTGTCGTGGCACAGTTCTAGTGCCCCAATGACTGCTGCATACTCCACACCCCTGACCCCTATTTCCCTGTTGGTCAGTGCCGTCACAAATCCGAAAAGCCTCCCAGCATCTCCATGGCGACTGGCCCTGGCTGAACAGATGGCCTCAGTGTGCTGAGCAGCAATTAAAGAGGGGGAGAGTGCAGTGCAGTGTAGAGAGAGAGAGAGAGAGAGAGAGAGAGAGAGAGAGAGAGAGAGATGGAGAAAGTGGGTCAGGATCAAGGGGAGTGCGTCCGACTCTACTCTGCTGCACGTCCACAGTATAAACACACATACACATGCACACTTACGTACTCATAAACAGATTGACGTGTGTGTCTGTGCACACATAGACTCATGCACCACTGCATCCCTCATTCTCCGAGCTCTCCATTCCCTTAACAAAAACAAATGCCCTATCCATCCCCCTCACATCACGGAGGCACAGCAGGAACACTGCGTAGGGCTTAAAAGCTTTGGATCCTACTGGAGAAAAAGCACTGAGAACTCATTCCCCAAAAAATAGAGAGGATCTATCGATAACGTCCAAAGTCAGGAGCCCTAGTGAAGAGAATAACGCTACCAAATCCCAGCCAATTGGATTAACCCTTTCCACTTCTTCCCCACCTCCTACATCTTAACTCCACATTATTACTTCCACAAGAGCAGCATCCTGGCACAGCATCCACATTTTTTTCTTCTTCTTCTAGTAATTGTTAATTCACAAACGTTGGGGACAGAAGCTCTCCCTTAACACCATGGGCCTAAATTCAGCTTGCGTCCATGTCCAGAGTTTCCCAGGTGGGTTCCATCAGAACTTCCATATATCTGCAATCAACCACAGGCTCAACCTGAGATTAAACAACAATAACGTGCCAGTTTAATGACCAAATCATTTTATGATTCCATAAATTTATACATATTGCTTAAACATGTGGCAGAGATCAAGTGTTTGCTGAAGGAACTTTAAGGGGTTTTATGGTCCAAATGACCCAGATGAGAAACAAGGGGAAAGACAGAAAAAATAGCGAGAGACAAAAAGATTAACGACACAGGGGAAAAATGAATAAACATATTTTTCTTTAAACAGTTCTTCAGCCAGCCAGAAGTCCCTTGCTGCTTAGGAACATGGCTTAGGCCAGAAAAACGATCTAAGCGTGAACTGCGGTCAACCCTGGAACGGGCGTTCATTAAGAGCTGTAACACTCCCCTAGCACCCCTAGTACATCCCTACAGATCATGTCTGTAGATCAGCCCCCCCCCCCCCCCCCAAATCCGTTTTCCATGAATCAACAAAGGAAACATTAGGTTTAAGTCATTTTACAGTGCACCTCAGAACTTGACAGCATGGATGGGTCACATCCAAGACCATGGTGTTTTTCTTGCAGTCATCAGAACAGTATGGGGCACTGTATTGAGTTCCTTTTTTGCTTAATTTTTTATCATGAGATTCGATTCGGCCTTTCCTGAGTGCAGTTTCTAGGCTCCTAGCAGAAAAACCAGACCAAATAACAGTTCGGTCCATCAACTGTGGGTAGACAAACAACAGCAGTGAGAGAACAAATGAACTATTTGGATTTGGAGAGAGTCAAATGGTGGTGGCACCAATGCTCTGCACGACAAGGAAAACTTTGTCTCTTACTCTCTTTAACCTCCACAGATCCTGCTGGAAGAATAGAGGCAAAAGCCACGCTTCCGTGGGCATCACAGGGTGCTACATTGTCTCTGGCTATGTGCATGTTGTTGGGAGGTGGATTATTTAGCTTGTATGAGTAAATGCCCCTCCCTCTCCCTAGTCAGATATAACTCTCTGCACAGACTGAAGCACAACAAGGACTTGGCTCCCCACGTTAACTGGCTCCACAGCTTTTTGTGGCTTCCATACTGGCTGATGCCACAGCTAAACCAACCTCGCAACACCTCAAGAAACGAGCCAGAGATTAACCTCCCATTCAGCTCTCCTGGCACAGTGTCTCTCAGAAGGTGCGAAAGGGAGGGGTAAGGGTGGATCCACTGTGAAAATGAGGTGAAAGTGTTCTGGAGGAGGGAGAGTATTGTGTCTTTGGCTTATCCTTAGGGAGAGGAACCATGCCTGGTTGTTCTGCTCTAGGAGTGTCAATCCTCCACCTGTGTAGATACTAGCATGAATTTCTTTGTCGCCAATTTCAGAGTTTGTTTCCATGACTTTCGTGCAATGTCACAGCACCTGGAACTGGGCAGGGGAAAGCCCTACAGAGCAAACTGAAGTTAAATGTCTTGCTCATGGACACAAAGGTGAACATGCACAGTCTTCCTTGCAAGGAGATTGATCCAGCAACCTTTTCTGTTACCGTTACCACAACAGTTACATACAACCAGATTTATCATACGTAGGACACCCCTGATGCATGGAAACATGTCAACATACTACACTGCACATTTAACCACACACTTATAATGTGGATTACCAATTTCATAAACAAACATGAGTCAATGCGACTCTAGCAATATGACAAATGCACCTCTCTTCTACTTGGGGCATTTATCTACATCACACATTCACCTTGCAATAAAATGATCCACAAGATCAGATTTCAGGGCTTTCAATGTCAATGCACACTGCTGTCTGAGACACTGGGGACATGCACTACTATTGTGAGAGAAAGGAACCACACCCTGTCGCAGGTGGCACTCAGGTGATTTAATCACAGGTGAGGCGGCAGGCTTTATAATGCGCTCAGGGACGAAGAGTCACCCCTGGGCCAAGAGTAAGAACTGCCTGGGGCAAGTCAGGGTTGAATGACTGTGTTGGGGCAATGATTTGTGCTGTGGAACATATCGGCAGTCTGTTCCATTAGTGTGGCCATCACAATGCCTGAACAGAATATTCTTCCCTCATTTTTTAACACCTCTCTCCATTCTTTCTCACCCCCTGTCTGTCCCTTCTCTATCACAGGAAAGGATGAAATCTATAGGCTTCTCTCTCTTTTTTCTTTCTATTTTTTTTTTTTTACTTTCCATCTGTCACTTACACTCACAAGTTTTGTTCTAAATCTATTGAGGTGCCTACGTAGACAGCATTTTGAGGCACCATAGGAGCACTTTGCATAAAGATTAATTGTATGATGAAAAAATTCAGTAGAAGATTATTGCAGAGCTTCACTGACACCTATACAAAACCCTACACATACACAGTAAGGTGAAATGTGATGTGAACCCACTACCCACAGACATGTGAAACACAGAAAGTGCTAGAACGGTGGCGGATGTGTGGGTGCATTTGGGCCGAAATTTTCCCTTTTTAATGAAGCAGTGACATGGAGCTGTGCAGCCATGCCTGAAACTGGTGAATCAATATCAGAATACATTAGTTACTCTGGCATCAGAGCCTGCCAGGCCAGCACAGGATCAATGCCAAAACAGCAAGCCATCTCTCGGTTTATCTTCTTCTTTCACTCTGCAACTGTCTATATCTCTACCTGTCCGGCCAATCAGAACAATTTCAGCATGAATGAAAAGTTTACCCCAATTCTGAGCAAGTAATGCAAAAAGACAGCCTTCCAATAAACAAGGATCTGGATCTTTGGCCATAGCAGATATAGGAGAGAAAATTCCCTTACCTCCAAATTTTACATCTCAATTGGTAGCTGGTTTGGGATTTCAGAGCAGCTGGAGATAGCTGAGAAAGTATTGATCTTAGGTAGGTCTATCCGAGCACTTCCCTGAGTCAGTGTAGAGTCTTAGCGGGACGCAGTGGGAGCAGACGCGCACTGCCAAGCAGGACAACTAAAGCCTGTTTTTGTTTTCTAAAGCAGACCCATTTCCCCTCCCTTTCTTACTACAACTATATTGTTGCTTTGAACCATGGTCTGCACTCCTAGCAAGTCTGCAGCTTGGAAATATCTCTCTGCCTATCTGTGCAATACATAACTTGAAAGGAGCTGCAATAATACAATTGTAACATTAATATCATAATTACTGTATTGTGCGTACATCAATACTTTACAACTTCTTCAAACATGGCTCCACCAATCAGATTTATTTAGAATGCATTGCTGTTTTGAATCCGACCACAGTTTGAGAGCTTCTCCATTGATGCTTGACTTATTTGTTACATTTTGGTTTATGTTGATCAAATTCCAAATTAAAAAAAAAAAAGGAAATGATCAATTCAAAAGTACCTTTCATTTAATGTACATCCCATGTAAAGAATAGACTGAATTATGCTGATCTCATGACGATAACATACCTGTGGGAACTTTTTTGCAAGACGCAAAATAAGTACCAATACATACATATCACTGCAGTTTACAACAGAAATGAACACTAGAGGCAGTAAAACATCAAGCACTTGTAATCATTTTCATAGAGTTATGATTACAGCTCCATATGTTTCGCTTTCCTGACGTAACAAGCTTGCTCGGTAGCTTAGCCAGTACAAAATTGGACTTAGGATGCGGAATCCTTGGGTACGAATCCCATGTAAAACATGACTCACAATGAAAGAGCTGAAAGATGAGAGATCAAAAAACAAGCTAAAACGGCATGCTTGCGATTGCGTTTTTACGTCACATTCACTTTTGTTCATACTATCAGGTAGGTTTAGGTGTAGTGCAGATGGTACTGTAATTTAAAATGTCATGGAGCATTACAGTTATGGTGCCACTCAATGGACATTTCAAGTCAGAACTGCGGTCACACATACAAAACCAACGTCACATAAAACATACTACATGTACGTTCATCTGTTCCAGGGGGAAAAGAAGAACACTCTTTTAGCGCTACTCAGTGGACATTTCACATCGAATATGTCACGAAACGTACATGGCGGTATCTATTTCGCGTTTTGCAAAAAAGTTCCCACAGGTACGTTTTCGTCATGAGATCAGGTTGGAATTATCAAAGAAGTCATAATTCTGCAAGATATTAAATTACTTAAAGCATGATGTAATATTTTTTATTCATAATTAATTAGTAGATCTGCTTAGCAACTCCAGTCCTTGTCTTCCCTTCATCCGTTCTTTTATTTGCCAATTACACACACAAATATACACACTCACAAATCCATCAAATACATGATCTGTAGCCTTACTGTCCCCTTGGAGACAGAACAGGCTGGAAAACTGCAGCTATATTCACAGAATTCCTCCACTCTATTCCCCTGACTGACGTTTTTGCGCAGGCCAGTAATCGCCAGTGCATGTCTCTTTTAATGGAGGCACATCAGCCCAGCTGCCTGTAGTAAATTGACTTGTTCAGTCTGAGGGGCCTGTGTGTGTGCGTACATGTGTGAGAATCTGATCTATTTTATTTCAGAGGCATACACGGGATTTTAACGGAAGACCTGGAATTATCCAATCGCTCAATCCCAGATCAGTGCTCTGACTAACCGCCCCACTTCTCTAGCGTGACACCATTACCCCTGCTGGATGCCTCTCAGTAGAGCCCTCACTGGTTTATCTCATATGGAGCCTGTGAAGTGGAAGACTTGATAAAGACTCAACATAAACCCTTACATAGGCATTTGACTGACAGCTATAAAGCTCTCCTAAACTCCCTAGAAATATATTTATTATAGGGAAGCAATGATACCAAAATCTGTCCAATACTGATAAACATACAATGATAAATGTTTACTTTTTATGATACATTTGTAAACCTTTACAAATGCCCTTTGTAAACCTAAACCTAAATTGTGTACATGTATAATCACTATAATTCTGTATAATATAATACTTAATTATTATGACTATATTATATGATTTATATATTTTTAAAATGTTAAATAATTATAAATTATATACTTGTACCCTAATTTGCTTTTTTCCCCAAATTGAACAGCATTCAAACCAAAGCTCTGATCTGAAATATCATGTTTCAATTAAAATCAAAACATTATAAGGTACATTAGCAATGATGGATCACTGTTTAGTTCTTTTGGCATGGAAAAAAAGAATACTGTTTGAAAGGAATATAAAGCAGAATATTATCTGCTTCCAATTTTGGCCTAATCAGACAGATGATATAAAAAAAAAAAAATGCTGCTATAATCACTTGTCATATTTTGCACCCCTAATGTATTATATACACATATAGAACCAAACCTCTATTTATGTGCTAAAATCATTTTAATTAATAATGTTGCTCTAATTTGAGTGGACATTTTTTTTTTTTTTTTTCTCCATGAATCTTTGGTCGTCGTGCTAGCAGCATGACTAAAGACTTCCAGACTTGAAAGAAAATGTTCTAAGTGTATGGTATTTTTTATCCAGAAGTTAACATCAGTGGACGCGGTGGCCTAGATTAGTCATTTACTAGCCATGGGCGGCCTGGCACCCCATACCGTCAACTCTCGTGAAGACCATGAGTTTGAGCAAAGTTCAGACTTTCATGTAGAGAGAGAGAGATGATAGCGACAGACAGAACAGAGAGAGAAATGGAAGGATTATTTAGGCCGACCTCTAAGAGGATTCCATTTAAATGAGGAATCCTAATGAGCTGATCCATGGATGACACAGCCAGAGTTGTGAACCATTCAGAACTGAATAGAGAATGTATTGAGAATTCAAATTCAATTCCTGAATGTGAAATGATGCTAAACTGAAAATCTGATGCAAACCTAGAAATGAGCAAAATGTTTCAGATAAAAATAATTAATAAAAAAAGTCAACCGAATGTGCTAGTAATATAATTTGTAATGAATAAAATGTATTAAAAATAATCTACTAGTAGTCTCATATTCTGCATTCCAGGGAATAAACAGCCATAATTAATCAGAATTAACTCATGAATACTGGACTAATGAAATTCCTCTTGAGTGACTGTGTTAAAATTTATTCAGTTGTAATTCCTTTTCCTGTCATTCTAATTCATCATCCTGTGGCCAATTCAATTCAAATTCCTAGTTATAAACTGAAAGGGAGCCAATTATGGAAATTCTGCAAGAAAAAGAAGAGAAAATAAGAGAAGCCAACAGAAGGTGGAGGGGAAACACTGCAGTAATACAGCTGAAGTATCTGTTCACTGAGTGGAAAACCAAGGGTGGGAGGATGGGTGGGCTTAACTATTTAATCTCTAAATCGAGATGAGAATCGCTAAATCAGATTAATACCAAATCAGAACAGCACAAGCAAGATTGGCTCCCATTTATTGATTTCCTTTTTGTTTAGTCGGCTGATTCAGGCATTTCGACTCGAAACAGAACAGGATTTTCAGGGGTTTGAAGCAGAAAATTGCAGCTGTGCTTTGCAGATAAAACAAGAACTCCATTTGGACGGATGGGAGGGAGAGCCGGAAAACAAGTGTGTGTAGCAGTGCATACGCACAGAGACGGTCGCAGGTGCACGCAGACAAATACGTTCTGCACTGAGACGTCACATACACCCTCATCCGAAGGACGCTGAGGCTAAAGGTTCCCCACGCAGAGTCACTTTCAGGTCAACCTGATGCTAAAAACCCATCCCCAGTAACACACTTCACAGACCTACTTAAAGACCCTCCACGAACAAAGAGAAAGAGGAAGCGCTTGTGTGTGTGTGCTTGTGTGTTAATTCAGCACTTACTCTGTTTTTAGTGTTATTTGTGAAGTCAGCTGTGCGGTGCAGAAACACTCTGTGCTGTCACATCCACTCCATTATTTAGATCAGGAGCTCTCACTCATGTTTAATTCACCATCGAGCGGCTACGCCACATCTACACAGAGGCACAGCACCGCCTAAATGTGCACTACAGACTCAGCCAAAAAACAATGGCGGAAGTCCTGCGGATGCAACATATTTGCATTATAAAGAAACCACTTTTTAAGTAAAACCATTTATGTATCACCACGAGACTTCTCAAAGAGAATTGTGGGTAAAAAAGTCAGTGTTTTTTTTGTATACACAAAATATGCAAATAACGAGGCACACAGTTTGCGCACGGCAATTTCCCATCTTGCAGGCTGGTTGTAAACTGAGGATTTAGCAGACTATGATAATCTGGCGTACTTTACTGCAGTGCTCAATTTGAGTCTTTCAAATGCCAAAAGTGGATAAATATGGAAGCCTGTTTCCACTACTGAATTATCTTACAATTCTGTTATATCTCATAATTCTGATTTTTTTTTTCTTGCAATCCTGAGGGAAAAAAAGTTAGAGCTGCTTAATTCTGAAAGAAAAAAAAAATTTGCAAGATATGAATTCAGCATTCCAAGATTAAAAGTCAAAATGATGATCATCATCATCATCATCATCATCATCATCATCATCATCTTTTTTTTTTTCATTCCGAGGCAGAAATAGGCTTCCATAGATACATGTTACAAATTCTTGAAACAAGATAAACATAATTGGGAAGCAACAATGAATAATTTATTTACACTAGATACTTGCATTCAGAGAGTGTATAATTAATGAGTATATTTTGTCCAGCTGTCTTTTTTTTCTCTTTTTAAGTATAAACAAGTTCAAATTGTGTCACTGCAGTAAGACAAAATGCACTTACATTCAAGAAACCAACAAGTTTTAATATTTTGCAGTGTTGCTTCAAGTAAAGGTATCTTAGATATTTAGATATTTCACAGAAATGTGTATATATATATATATATATATATATATATATGACCATGGACCACAAAAACAGTCATAAGTGTAAATTTTTCGAACTTGAGATTTATACATAATCTGAAAGCTGAATAAATAAGTTTTCCATTGATGTACGGTTTGTTAGGCTGGGACAATATGTGGCCGAGATGCAACTATTTGAAAATCTGAAGGTGCAAAAAAATCAAAATATTGAGAAAATCGCCTTTAAAGTTGTCCAAATAAAGTTCTTAGTAATGCATATTACTAATGTTTATAATAAAATTAATTAAACAGTTTTTTTTATTTTTTCCCCCCCAGTGTAAAAATAGGCTACAGCTATCTGTTTACATAATTACAAATAGCATTATACACTGCTCCAAAAAATTAAAGGAACACTTTGAAAACACATCAGATCTCAATGGGGAAAAATATCATGCTGGATATCTATACTGATATGGACTGG
>JAFVLL020017876.1:0-12387 GCA_021397915.2 Tor tambroides | reverse complement strand
TAATTTTTCATATCGGGCCGATGCCGATATTTACATTTAAAGCCATTATCGGCCGATTCCGATATCAGTCCGATAATATCGTGCATCCCTATTATATGGTGCATATTTAGCAAAATGCTTCTATCTAGAGTTTATTTTTGTATGAGACTAATGAGTTTATGGTCAACAAATGTTTTTTTCTGAGGTAAATGTGACGTTACCTGACATTGTTTACAAGACGTTATATTGACGTCTTTGCGCGGCTGAAACACTGAGCGATTACATGAGACAGGATACGGATTGTAAAGTTGTACTCTTTCTTTTAACTTACCTTCGGCTGTTTACTCATGTTTATTTTGTGCTGAAACTGGTATTAATGTGGAGGAGATCTGATCAGTTCACGTGCGCCTCACTTGCTGCGTTTATTGAAATGAGGAGCGCTGCGGTACAGCAATCACTCCACATTAAACAGCGCAAAACAGCATTTGTTTAAATGCTGCAATAAAATGGACATAATTTGAAATCTGAGACTTTGTTTCATATTAAAAGTACCAAAGCACAATGCTTATTGTGATTTATTGGATGGGAGGTGCCCTTCAATGTAAAAAAAACAACAAAACAAAACAAAAAAAACAAATAAAACAATAGAAGCCCAACAGAAACCATCACAGAAATTCCAATGGTTTCCATTAAAATACCATTAGCCTTTTCCAGTAAAACCATTACAAAATTCCCTTTTGTAGTGTGTTTTGCGCATTTTTCCAATAGGACTTAACATCCCACCAATAGAATCCATCACATACCAGTAGATACCATTATAGTTTCCATTAAAACCAATACAATTCCCATTATAACCATTAAATCCATTACATTTTCTATTGTGTTTTGGGCAGGGTTCTATTGTTTTTTTCAGCAGGGTAGCTGTCCCATTAACTGAAAACAGGCTAAACTAATCGATTCTTGGGATTTAAGAATCGATATAGTTTCGTAAAAATGAGACTCAATTAATATTGCGATATCGATATTTTTTACCCAGCCCTATCAACTAATGAGCTTTTTAGATGCTAATGCTGATATCTTAGTGTAAATGAATAATAGGCTTATATTGTCCACTCTGCTCTCCATTCAATAATTTATTTGTAAATGTTTTGTAATAAATGCATAATTTCTGCAATTAAAAGATTTTCACGGTTAGTAAATAGAAAAATTTTAAAGGAACATGAAAATTTATTTTAACTTGATAAAATAAATCTGTAAAATAATCAGATTTTTACTTATTTAACCCTATTATAATATTTTTCACAAATTAAATTGTTAAACTATGAATAAAATTAAACGTAACCAGCAGTGCATTCAGTAATCTGATAAATTTGTGCACACGGGAAATCATATTTTCCAAAAGGAAAAAAATACAAATAAAATAAAAACACAGGTAACATTTATCATCTAGTACAAGTGAATATGACATGGATAACTTGAAATCAAGGATTTAAAGTTGCTTATTCGACTCAACTCTCTTGTCTGTATCCAACTCACACAGTTTGCATCCTTCACGTCTCATAAAAAAGAAATCCAAACGAAGTTTGAATATGTGAAAGCACAAATGAAAAGCTTTAACTAATGGCAAGATTATCCATGAATAAGGAACTTGTTTCAGCCTAAAATTTATGGCTTGAAAAGACTTCAGAACAACATGTGGTTAAATAAATATTGACCGTTTTAATGGCTGCATATAAAACTGAACTATAACGTATGACTCATACGGACCATGTTATGGTACTTTGAGTTGTTTTAGGAACTTGATAGCTTTTGATCACTTGATGCTCTGTTGCATGGAAAAGAACAGCATGAACATTCTTCAAAATCTCTTATGGTGCATTGCACATGAGAACAAGTCACCGAATTTATATTTTAAAGTGAAATATTTCTTTAAACAAAAGACTCCAGCTAGTCAAAGCACTTCAAAACAGTGGTCTTTAACTGAATACAGAATCGAAGACCTAATATAGTCAATCTGAGCTTTGAATCTTTATCTACAGCTCTGCAGGGATCGAAACTTCCCAACATCTGCAACAAAGCCATTGCATAAAGCACAAACTCAACTGAGATTTCTAGACTCATCCACAAAACTACAGTGCATGTCAGAAACTATTTTAAGGAGACCACAAAAGCACAACGACCCAAGAGCGAAAAAGAATCCCGAAAAACAAACAGCGGCTATCATGAGAGTAGGACTGAAATGGAAGCAAGCAGGAGTCAAGGCCAAAATGTACAAAACAGCAGCATAGGAAAAGCTCCATCCCCCCAAAATGCTGTGGCCACTGAAGATTCAAGAAGCTAACTCAACCCGCAACCAGCTCACAAACGCTCTCTCTCTCTCTCGTGCCACACAACGGAGTGTGTGCGTGTTTGTGTGAGACAGAGAGAGAGAGAAAATATTTGCAGCTGTCTGCCTAGTGGTTAACAGAACAATAGGAAATGTGTGTCCACTACAGAGAATCAGTCGAGAGAGGGACAGCAGCAGGGTGTGCATATGCCGTGGTGATTTTAGTTCACCGGGGGGTGGGGGGATGGGTTTGGGTGGGTGTGATGATCGCATTGTCCTTGAAAACACAGACGCAGCAGTCAGTTTCAACTAGGACTGAAACTGTTTTCCACCTCTCTTCGACTTCCCTCCCCATAAAGCAAACAGACTCTCGTAGAAAGCGAGGAATGAACACACACACACACATTCCAGCTTGTATTGTGGCATGTCAGATCCTGTCTCTGCTCCTCTGGCAGCTCAAAAATAACTAGAAAAAACACTTCTCTTCCTTTCTCCTTATATGTCGCTCTTTCTCTGCATTCCCTATGACATATGTCCTCATTCTTTCCCTAAGCATCTGATTGAAGTGTGTGTAACCAATGACTCATTCACATCTCAGACCGTTTCTTGCTGATGCATGCATCATCTAGACAAAGACTTCTGATACACTTTTCACAAAGTAAAACACAGAGGGGAGTGTCTAAATTATAATGCATTATAAAGCTCTCTGGGAATACTTCATTCTGATTGGTCGATCGCAATATTCTGTGGTTAAATATTTTTGTGTTTGTCGTGTTAGTTGCGCATCTCTCATTTCACTCTGTGGTCTCTTTGCCCATTATAATTTCAGCTTAAACCATTATTTCACATCCATTAGTTCGTTTATTTAATAAGTATTTTGTATTACGTGCAGTAATGTACAGTGAATTAGTCGTTATTGGAAAATAAACCGCATTCAGGATGATAGAAGGACATGGATTGTGTTTTATTTCACTATAATGACCAGCTGAATCGGCAATAGTACCAACGCAACTTTAAATGTTTTCGAGTATGGTTATTATACAAAATATACACTTGTTAAAAAAGTGATTTTTGAAGTTGTAAATAAAACATTGTTGGAGTACATTTTACAAGAAAATACGTGTTTTAAATTTGATGTTTAATTCAATGCCATTTCTTTGTTTCACTAGCATTTGAATACCAATTTATTTTTCAGTGTACGTGACTACAGACAAGCTCTCTTAAAAAAACAAAAAAAACAAAAAACAAACAAAAAAAAGTGTTCAAAACATTTTCAAACATAAAATCACCAGAGAGAAGTGTCGTATCAAAAGATCGTGTTATGGCATTTATTAAAAATGTCAAAAATAGAAGTTAAATGAAACATGCACGAAAGAATTGTTCACAATAAGCTTGTTAAGATGCATTTAGAAAACCGATATGGCGAATTTCCATTTCATGCTGTAACTTCGTAACTGTAATGACACAAGTGACACCTTGCAAACAAGACACTATAAAACCATTGTATTGCAGGTGTGATGTCTACTGGATTGTGGTTCACACACACAGAAATATCTTCGACTGTGTCTGAAACAGAAGGCAGCTTCCTTGCTGACTAGTCAATCATTGACTTCACAGACAGCAGTTTTTGTAAAAAGGTACCCGGAATAAGGAAACAGGTCTAAATTATAGACCAAAGAGATGGACTTCTAACGCACTATAATTCTACACACCGAATGAGCTAAAATCAATTCAAAGCAAACATTTAAATAACAACGAAAGAAATCAAAAAGTATTAAACAACTAAAAAGCTTTTATTTATTATATTCTGTCTAATATATACACATATGTATGTGTGTGTGTGTGCGCGTGTATATATATATATATATATATATATATATACACACACACTATATTGCCAAAAGTATTGGGTCACCCCTTCTAATGAACATGTTTGACTACTTTAGTCATTGCTATGAGTACAAATCTTAATGTTAAAGCATATAATGATATTCTAGGAAATTGTGTGCTTCTAATATTATAGCAACAGTTTGGACAGGACCCTTTTCTATTCTAACATGACAATGCCTCTGTGTATAAGGCAAGGTTCAAAAAGAAAATGATTGATTCAGTCAGTGTGGAAGAACTTGACTGGTCTGCATAAAACCAAGTCCTAATCCCAGTTTAACACCTCCGGTGTGACTGTGAGGTGTTAAACTGGGATTAGGACTTGGTTTTATGCAGACCAGTCAAGTTCTTCCACACTGACTGAATCAATCATTTTCTTTTTGAACCTTGCCTTATACACAGAGGCATTGTCATGTTAGAATAGAAAAGGGTCCTGTCCAAACTGTTGCTATAATATTAGAAGCACACAATTTCCTAGAATATCATTATATGCTTTAACATTAAGATTTGTACTCATAGCAATGACTAAAGTAGTCAAACCTGTTCATTAGAAGGGGGCGACCCAATACTTTTGGCAATATAGTGTGTGTAATATATATATATATATATCTCTCTCTCTCTCTCTCTCTCTCTCTCTCTCACAACCAGATTAAGGCTTCCTAGCAGACAGGATGTAACACACACAAACACTGGATTTGTAAGCTGCATTTTTCGAGTTTCGTACACAGCCTATGCGCTTTACAAATAGGCCTCCACAGGACGCCACCAGCTGTGAAAGTTCTCGTCTTCTAAGGAGAAAACTGTCATGGGACGACTCTCTAAATAGGCCTGACCTAGAACACCCTGAAACTTGGGCAAGAATCACATAAAATATATGATTTAACACCACAGGTACACTATATCTGCAGAGTTCAGCGTACTGAACTATGCGTCAAAAACCCAGCATCATTGGCACAAAAAAACACATCTGGTCAAATGCCAGTCCATATTAAGAAAGCGTGATTCATAATGCACCAAAACCCCACCGAGACTGCCCTGAGCTCTGGTGGGATTACAGAGAAAGTGCCCCGTGTGGCATCATCAACGCATCATCTAAACCATTCGATTGTAGTCTCATGACTGACGGAGGGAGGAATGGCAGCATTAGACATAAGCCTGAGTCATTTAATTTGTCAGGTGCTTAACCATTTGCATCCTTTAATGGGATAGCAGAGGTATTATACAGCTAAGCCACTAAGCATCCAGACTCTATAAACACCTTTGGGCTGAGGTAACACTTACAGCGAGATACAATATAACAGGACACATTTTAAACATATTAAGGGCAAGTAAATAGATCTTGCTGTATAACAGACTGCAACTGCAGCAGGCGGTCAAATATGATCATCATATGCATGTGGGAGGCAATTCAGACAACAGCTGCTGACTTCTGCTCCAAATATGTGGATTATGGGAAGAAAAACATTATGCGGACTATAATGTGCCTTTACATAGAGAGACTTTGAGACAAAGTCAATACAGGTGTCTGAGTAGGAAAACACTTTAAATACACATACCAGTGTGAGAATAGACCTTCATCAGGGTAGCGTCATATTTAATTTTTGACAGGAAAGAAAACAAGGCTGTGAAGTACAGAAGTACGGTGCGTTCAATGGATTGTACGGTTGTTTAACAATAAAATCGATCTGACCAAAATGAAAAAGCGCCATTAAAAAGTTGAGTTTGAAAGGGAGTCATGAAAATTAAGTGATCTAGGATTCTTATGCCACTGTAAAGACTGTAAGTCTATCCCTCTCACAGCCTCGTTTTCATCCGCGTTATATTCAATATGGCGTCTAACCTGACTAAGGTGTACAGCATTTGTAGTACTATCTTGCCACACATCATGCATGCTTCTGGTTTCCTGCTGACTCAGGCAATGCTGAAATGTAAAGAGCAACACCATCAGCACTGGCTTGGCTCCAGTCTAATTGCTCAGTGAACTTTGGTACACACAGAGACAACTGATCCACAATCAGTCATGCGCTTTACCCCACTATAACTCTAACTGCTACCCACATTCAGTGTGTGTTAAAGCCTCAAAGCGTTTGGAAAGTATCTACTGACTTTTTATGCACAGACACATCAATTAGTCATTATATATTATAGCATTTACTTCTCACTCAGACAGCTCGCAGTCAGAGAGCAGACACCCGGAAATGGGAGTGCTGGTGACGTAACGCTTTTTAAACATCAACCTGAGGCCGTTACTGCAGGTAAAAGGTAACAAGGAGGGGCAGACCGTCCCTCTCTTCCTGTAATGACGTTGCCTGGAATTTGAAAACCTAAAGTATAGTGTTGTAACCACTGAGGAAAAGAGAAGGATGTGCTTTTTTTAAACCCTGCTTGGAAGAACTATTACTAGCACTGTCCACAAAGTTCTTTCCAAATTGCTTTAACAGAAACATAAATGATATATCGGGCCATTTTTGATAGAAATGGAGAAGTATTATCTTATGAACAATTTAGGAGTACATAGGATTTCCCTATACATTTGGAAGAATAACTCTGTTATTAAAGCAAGCCCCTCAGCTCCTATACAACTTGTAGAAAGTCAGCAAAACTATAACTCTTCAGCAGATATTACTCCAAAACTGGGTTAGATGGGATCAAAAAACACATTTGTCAAAAACAAAACATCTTGGAAACCTATGTTGCCTGTAATATGTTAAAGACTGACTGGTTGGCTCTCAACAAATATAAGTATTAAAATAAGATAAGAGGTCCCAAGCAAGAATTTACCTGTCAGTTCTTTAATCACCATTTAAGCTTCCACTGACACCCCATAATATTGTCATCAATTACTCTCCCTCATGTTGTTTCAAACCTGTGGTCACCAACATTCTTCAAAAACTATTTTGAGTTCTGCAGCAGAAACAAATTCATACAAGTTTGGAAGGTCATGAGGGTGTGTAAATGACAATTTTCATTTTTGGGTGAACCATTCCTTCAAGCAAAAAGGCTGTAGCATATTGTGAATACAGTCACTGTCCCAGCATGCAGTGAAGTGCCTTTTTGCTTGACTGGTTACTACATACTAAAAATGAGAAAACATTCAAAAAGCTAGCAATATAATAAATCAAGTCAAGTCTTGATCTGTAATTTGTCATTTTAACTTCATAAGCAGAAAATGTATACACTTATTGCCCAAGGTCCCAAATGCTCTTTTACAGTAAAAAAAGTTCAGTATATAAAATAATAAAATCTTTGTAAGTTACTACTTCACTGATTTAGTTATGATTTTTTTAATTGAGGCATGCTACAAAGCAATGTTGAATTATGTACTGGTATGTCATCTAATTAACTGTATAATATTTTCATTTAAAAAGATAGAATTAAGCTTCTAATATTATTTATCAATTTTTCTAATATTAATTAGAAAAGGTCTTGAAATTGTTCTGCAAGATCTGTCATTTTAGCTAAACTTCATAAGCAAAAAATTGCACACTTAATGCCCTAGCTCCAGATTTGTTCTTTTAGAGTAGTTATGGTGAGTTTACACCAAAGATGCATGAGCTGAAACTTGCAAAAGAAAATGGTCTGCCACATTCTAACACCATCTCTACACTGGATGCATCAAAGCACACTTTCTGTATCTATTTGTCAACTTGTCTGTAGCGCAAGCGCGTTTAGTGCGTCAGAAATTGAATGCGGCATCCGTTTACTGTAGCGCTTGCGCTCATTTACTGAACGACTGATTATAACGGGGATCCATGTGCTTTGACGCAACGTCGCGCCATTCGCGCCCGGTGTAGTAGTGTTATACTACCGCTTCTAGACTAGTACGGTGTATTATTTCCATAGCAACGACTCTTTACTTTAGTGTTTGCTTGGCTTTCTGTAGCGCAGCTGATGAACTTCCCGTGAAACCAATATGCATTTAGACACAAAGCATGAGATGCTTTTTCTTGTTTAGAAAAAATATAAATGCTTTTTTTTGCTGATTGACAAATTTCTAGTTTATTCTCTAGTTCAGAGTTTATTCAACGCACATAAATATAGCCTATTTTATATTCACGAGCCTTTTTTTCTCCTTGGGAAACGTATGATAATATTTCAAGTCCAGTCAAATCAAATGTGTTATGAATGTCATTTGCCATTCAATGTTATATATGGGTTTAAAATACATGCTTTTAAGATATACATTTTAAATAAAATATAGCCTATACCACCATTCAAAAAAGGTCAGTAAGATTTAATGGTTTTGAAACAAATCCTTTCTGCTGTAAGTTTGCATTTATTTGATAGAACACCGTAAAAACAGTAAATCTACAATTTGAAAGAACTGCTTTCTATTTGAATATATTTTAAAATGTGTTTTCCTCTCATGCTAAAGCTCTATTACTCCAGCTTTCAGTGTCACATGATCCTTCAGAAATCATGCTGATTGTTGCTTAAGAAATTTTTATTCTTTTTATTATAGCAGCTGGCACACCACAACGACAAAAGCTAGATTTGAAATTTAATTGATAAAAATATAAATTGAATTATTTAATTGATATAAGAAAGATATAAATCAGGACTGCACTAAGATAATAACTTTTTTGACAATGAGAAGCATGTGTTTCCCATCTTTCTACAACCCCAATTCCAGAAAAGTTTGGACGTTTTGTGAAATGCCATACAATCAAGAAAATGTTGTGCGCGCATTCTCTTTAACCTATATTTAATTGACTGAAGTACAAAGAAAAATATCCAGTGTTTTCACTGGCCAAATTTTAACTAATTTTAAACTAATTTTGATTTTGATGACTGCAACACACTCCAAAATAGTTGGGACAGAGGCATGTTTAACACTGTGTCACATCAACTTTCCCTTTAATTACAATGTTTAATTGTTTGGGAATTGAGGATACTAATTCTTAAAAGTTTTGTTAGCAAAATTTTGCCCAATCTCACTAGATACAAGACTTCAGATGCCCAGTCTGTGGTCATCGTTGTCTGATTCTCCTTTTCATGATGGGCCGTACATGTTCAATAGGAGACAGATCTGCTGGCCAGTCAGTCACATGTGTCTATGAAACCATGTTGTTGTAGCACATGCAGAATGAGACCTGGCATTGTCTTGATCTAATAACCACGGACTTCCCATGAAAGACGTCAACTTGATGGCACTATATATATATATCTCTGTACAATACCAATATATGCCTCCATTTTAATGGCACCTTAACACATAAGCCAGTCACCCATGCTGTTTGCTCTGCTGCACCCCCATACCATGATGGACTTATGCTTTTGCATTTGTCACTGACGAAAATCTGGATGGTCCCTTTGGTCTTTGGGACTGAAAACGTGACATCCATTTTTCCCAAGAAACAAGTTGAAATGTGGACTCATTTGAGCACAGCACACATTTCCACTGTCTTTTTGACTATCTGAGATGGGCTCTGGTCTTGAGAATCCGGTGTTATCAATGCATAAAATTGATAGCTTTCTCCTTGAGTAACAGAGATTCAAGTTGCATGTATTGATGCAGCAGCAGACTGTGTTAAGTGAGAGTGGTTTTCTGAAGTACTCCTGAGCCCATGTAGCTAGCTAGCTAGCTAGCTATATATCTATCTATATATATCTATCTATCTATATATATATATATATATATATATATATATATATATATATATATATATCTCCTTTTTTTTTTTTTTTAAATCAAGTCTCTTTAAATTTAGGGCAAGGTATATCAGATCTCAACATCACCAACATGCTTAAAAACTAAGCTTAACTTAATCTTATTATGCTTATTTTCCAATATTTCACTGTAAAAAAAAAAAAAAAAAAAAAAGTACTTCACTGTCTTATTTGATCAACTCAATGGATCCTTAAATTAACTTAATTTCTTAAAAATCATAATGACCCCATACATTTGAATGGTAAAAATAACAGTCCTCATTATAAACACAAAATAATAATCAACTAATGTTCAGTGAAGACAATTAGACTTTTATTTGATGGGGGGCGTTGAGGGACCTGGATAATGGGTAGGGGGCCGCTGGCCCAAAAAAGGTTGAGAACCACTGTTTTAGAGTTTAAAACTTTTTTTAATACTACTACTACTACTACTAATTATTATTATTATTATTATTATTATTATTATTATTATTATTATAAGAAGAAGAAGAAGAAGAAGAGGAAGAAGAAGAAGAAATTCTAATAAGAAGAAATTCTTCTTATTATAGTATCTTTGTAAGGTGCTACTCTGATTTATTTTCACAGTGATGCACACTACAATACAATACTCTATTATCTTGCCCTGGTACGCTATGTTAACTGTATTTTGCATGCATGTTCGTAAGAAATATTTAAACTCTTTTTAAAAACACCGCTGTGTCCTTCCGCGTTTGAAAGACACACCCTGGTGTTAACATTACAGCCGGTCATTACCGCGGTCAAACTATTTGGTTACCCGTCACTGAGTCGTCTTCAAAGACGCACCTCCCCTCACAGTTTTTGACTCATTCTTCACTTATTCAGTTAGTAACGGGAGGATCGAGCCTCCTCTATGGGTGGGGGGCGTCTTAAATCGGGCGAGCGTACACTCGCACTGGTCTTTTCAGGTCAAGGTAAGCGAGGAGGAAAAATCCCAAACATTCCTGCTTTGAGCCTTTTAGTTTCTGCTCAGGGTCAGATAGGCATCATGAGCGGCACTGACTCATGCTGAGCGTCTCAGACGGGTATTGAGGTAAATCGCACACACACACTCAGTGTAACCTGCTGCTTCACAGGGGTTGTGTGTAAATGAGAGTCACTGTTAACACACACACACACTGGACCGCGCCTTTCCCTTCCCCCACCCACACACACCCTTGCACTAAAATACTAACTCAACAGGTTTCCAAACTTTTTTCGCAATGATTATTGCATATATCCGATGAGTTAAATGACCGAATTTCGCCCTCTTCTGGGAAAAAAACAGGAGTCAAAGTCAAGTAAAGCTGAGAAACACAGCGCACCTGTGAGGCTCAGTTCAGGTGAAGCAGTAGTGGCCAATGCGATACTACATACACATGTGAATCTCGACCCAATACACCGTGCAAAAATCATTTTAAACACCAATGCATTCATTCTCATTTGGAAATTGTGTTATTTTGATTACAATTAAATCCACTAGTTCATTAAGAGTCACTTGTATTTTTAGAATTACAAAACACTCTGGATACTATATTTTGCAACTTTTTATATTCTCCATAAACAATGCTTTAAATTACTTCCGCAACTCAGGTGTGTTCATGGGCCTTGACCTGCTTTACTTCACTGCAGTGAACATTTCACCCTCACTGCCATTTATTCACCCACAGATGTATTATTATACGGTTTAAATACACACATCAAAAAATCATTTCGATAACACCTACAATTACATCAAAATATATTACAGTCCCGAAAGCGAAAAAAAAAACCCCGGAGGAAAATTCCCCCTGAGAGCTATAAACCACTGAAATCGTCACATTATTAGATATGAAGCACTGACGCCAATCTAAATGTAAATCAGTTTCTGGATTAATTCGTAGAAATTATGCCTTGAACATGAACATAAATTAATACAAGAGCACTGTCATATTTACTTATGCACATAAAACAAAAGAGTTCCCAAAACCAAGAACTTTATCCGCTCTATTTATCCTGAATATCTGCAACAACGTTGGGGAAAAAACACCAGAACGCTCCGCTCCCAGTTATTCTCTCACAAAGCCTGCATTACAGAGTAAAGAAAAGACTACGCACTCGATTTAAAGATGAACTTTGAGGAATTTCAGGGAAACAAGCTCCCTCCGTCCCAAAGATCCTCCTCACGCTCGTGCCATTTCGATTAGCACGGCGGCTAACTCCACTAGCCTGCTAACATGGAGAGCTGGCTAACTTTGTTCTACTCCTCAATTACAAGGCCAAACAGGGAAAACCAGAAGACAACAAAGAGAGCTATCAGAAAGATCAGAACAAACAGAAGAGTTTCCATGGAGTCTACCTTTGTTTTTGGTTTCGTTAAAGTCCCGATGTGAGGTCGTGGCCTATCGAAACGGGCTTCTCTATGGCCAGTTTCAGATTTTCCAAGCGGTAGGAAGTGATTGTAATTCCAAACGTTTGCTGCTCTATATTTGGGCGTTTCAGCCCCACGCTACGCCAGACGCATCTGCCCTATTTTATGAGTTCGCTTT
>JAFVLL020017873.1:0-16242 GCA_021397915.2 Tor tambroides | reverse complement strand
CAAAATTAATAGTAGTTATTAAGATTAATGTGGTTTGGAATTGGTAAAATGTGCTTGGAAAAAAGATATGATCAGAATATCAGCGTGCCTAATAATTATGCACGCGGTGTATTTAGCAGCCAATATTAAATATTTAATTGTGCATGCTCTTTTCTCCTGTCTTTACATTTATATCTTTAAAAACACTAATAATTTAAAACTGTTAAATGTATTCTTTAGCAAATCTCAAAATGAATATTCATTTTTCATACTATTTATTTTTCATACTATACATTTTATAACGTTGTAATGGCTAAATTCAGTTGTAGCAAAAAACAAAAAAAAGTTATTTATTTTAGTTGTTAATGTTTTATTTAAAAAAAAATTAGCATTGTAATATATTTAATTGTTTATTGATTCATTAATTTTATTACAGAATTAAAATATTTTTTTTTATGTTGGCTTATTGCAGCGTATTGTTAATAATGAACACTCAGCCTATGTATTTATTTATGTACAGTATTAAAATATAATTAATTTTATGTCAGCCATTAAAATAATTAACAGCTTGTTAAAAATTAACACCATTCATTCATCCATTCATTCATTCATTCATTCATTCATTCATGCATTCATTCATTTTTTGTACAATATTAAAATATAACGTTTAGTGTCAGCCATTAAAATAATTAACAGCTGTTGTTAATAATTAACATTTTATTTATTCATTCATTCAAGGATTCATAGAATTATTATATTTTAGATTATATAAATATAATAATTAAAAGCTTTTTGTTATTGGAGATCATTTTAATATCACTGCATCACTAATCCCTAATTCATACCAATACCAATAATTCATTTCGGTACAATATTAAAATATGAATTTTTGTGTCAGTTATTAAGATAATTGACATCTTATTGTTAATAATTAACATTATTCATTCTTTCATTTTTCTACAATATTAAAATGTAATAATTATGTCAACCATTAAGATTATTGACAGCTTATTGTTGGACAGAATTTTAATATTGTTGCATCCGTAATTTTTACTTCTACTCTAGTTTCTGCACTATTGTAGCTTAATCTTCAAACTTGCTGTTGCAACAGTGTATTATTATCTCTTGTATGATGAATTGCTTGCAGTGTTTTTCATTTTTAGGGTCCTTTGGATATAAACATCTACTAAATGACTAAAATTGCAAGGAGAAAGTGTTTTAACATCAAGGCCTTCACAAAAAGCCTTTGGAACTCATTGCCAGTTAGCATGTGGTTTGCTTGGATGAACTGCTCTGTTAAGACTTCATTTGGGTTTAGACGTTTAGATTTGTAAAGAGCTTTTGGAGAAGAATCTTTCTGTTGGAATTCAGCAGTTTATTCTGAGTCTCATTACTCTGAAGGAAACACTTTTAGTCACAGTTCAGTAGTCCTTGAGTGTTTTGAGGACAGGGTTTTTCTCAGTGACCCTGGTGTGTGTGTGTGTGTGTGTGTGTTTTATAATGATTGTGTCGATGTGAAAAGGATTACGTAATCGGAGCTCCTCTGTTTTGTCCTTGCTCATCCTTTCAGAAAACCATGTCTCATTTAATGAAGTTATTTCAGGAAGCACTTTTGCTGCTGCTGCATTTCAATGTGAAAACAGTTAGTTAGGCTACAGCACTGGGATCCAAAATCCTGCTCGCTCGTACCGTCGTGAAGGACAGTCAAAGGGGAAGCATTCTAGGAAAAGCCAATAAACCAATGGAATCAGAAAATAACATTAGCTGATCTGATGTTTACATAGAAATTACATGATAGTTTTTATATTGTAAGTTTGCTTACAAAACTGTATTGTAGTATTAGCCTGTTTTTGAACATGCACCATGGTCATTCTTCAAAGTACCATGTGATATCATGATTTTTCTTAAAGATGAACCCAGGCAAAGGATGCCATTAAGGTTTGCAAAGTGGTTTTCTGTAGTTTTGATAGGCTTTTTTTTTATTATATGGAAAAAACAATATTTTGATTTCTAAAGACATTTTTGTCTATTCTGCCACAATAATATGAATTTCTTTGAATTAATTTGTGTTCTTCCCTGTGGAAAAAAAATGCTAAGACCAGCCTGGCCAGCTAAAGAAGTGGTCTAAAACCCTCTAAAACCAGCCTACAAACCAGCTAAAACCAGCCAACCAGCTTAGGCTGGTTTCAGCTGTTGTTGTTGGGTTTCTTTTATTTATTTATTTATTTATTTATTTATTGCTCAGCACTGCAGGGTCAAATATATAGGGATTTATGCAAATATTTGATTAATCTGCATTAATAATAAAATTATTATTTTTAATAATAATAAAAAAATATTGAAACAAAATTAAGATTCTCTTTTATCCAAAAATTACAGCCAAGGCTCCCTTATTAATTAATTTTTCTCAGTCTTGGTTGTATTTTATGTACGCCCGCCAAACCTGTACTTCAGTCAGAAGTCAGAAAAATGAATTAATAACTTTTTGGACAAAAGAGAATGTTAATAATTTTTTTTCAATACTTGCAGGTTATCTCAAAATTTGCTTGTTACTAATCAAAATGCTTTAACCAAACTCTTGCAATATTGCTAATGTCATTATAATGAAATTACAGTATGCAGCATTGGCCTATATATCCAATGTTTAGTGTATATTTGTTATCACCATATTTAGTGTTAAAACAACTGCATATACATTACAGCTTATTTTGTTGTGGCCCACATTCCCCCTCCAGATGTTGTTTGTCCTGCAAATATACAGTACATCAGAAATTGAATCATGGGATAGGGTGAATGCAGTGAAGACGGGATGTTTTGTCGCTTTTTCCTGTTTTTTTAGGAGTAGTGAAAATGGAATGAAGATTAGTGGTTCTGTTCAGAAAAACGGTTAAATAAAGGTTAAAATATAATGGATTTAACAGATTTTTTGTGGGCTGATGGCAATGTCAGGTCATGTTACATGATTCTGAATAGCACATATATAAGGATGCATGAATGTGGCACCCGTGCAATGTACATGAACAAGAAAAACCCATTTAGGTCATCAGTGGCATCTTCCCAACCCACAAGCAGTGAGCTGCACAGCTGAACAGAAGGTGAAGTTCAAATGCTGGAGTCCCCACTGAGAACCTTATATATACACTATATGTGTGTGTGCGTGTGTCTGTGTGTGTGTGTGTGTGTGTGTATATATATATATATATATATATATATATACACATACACACACACACACACACATACACATATATATATATATATATATATATATATATATATATATATATATATATATATATATATATATATATATATATATATATGCATTTATAGTTGTGCATGTAATATATGCATTGCAATTGGGGGCTCCAGTACTCTGTGGGAGCGAATAAATGTGGCATGAAAATAAAGACATTTTGCCGAGTTCTCCTTGCCTAATACATCCAGTTTGAAAACCACTGAATGTTCCCTTAAGTTTATGGCTAACAAGACTGATTTGAACCCCTACTTGGCCAATAAAGTAAGCAACAGAAACAGGCATTTATATTTCTGAAAGATCTCTTTGTGAGAAGACCTTCTTGAAGGAGTCATCAGGCATGTTTTGCGGTACACACCCTGCCGCTTATCTAACAGTCTTACATTGTTCAGTGGTCATAAGGAGGTTGTGAGAAAGTCATCCCACTGTTCTCTCTGAAATCCTGGAAGAGTATCCGGATAAATATATTCTGCCGTTCTCTGCGAGATGCCTTAATGCGCTTTTGTTTTTCTCCTTGCTCCCAACAGATCGCTCTCCTCCAGCTGTCGTCCTAAATTAGCTGAGCTCTGTGAAAGGAGAGCCGTTTCAACTGACCCCTTCTGCTCCTTGAAGCTCCAGCCATCCGTGACACCCAAATGCTGCCTGTCTTTCATCAAACTGGTCACTCTTAGAGAAAAATGGACTTTGAGTGAAGGGCGGCCCTTTATGTGGGCTGACTCCCTCTAGAACGACTCTGAAACTAGTTGAGACTCAAATGGGTGACCTATGACAATGTAATCAATAAGGGGACTTGAGTTCTCGCTTTCCCAAGCAGCTGCAAGCAGGATATGAGCTTGAGCCGTGGGTATCGGTGATAAAACTAACTTTCCATCGCTTGAGGCCTCCTCTAACGTCATGCAGTCATCTGAAGAATTGTTTAGCAGGAAGCTGAAAGCGTTGAATGGGAGTATGGGACATCCAGCGGGCAACACGCAGGGCAAGCTGGACGGGGGTGGCAAGACGAACGGGACGCCTGCTATGCCTAAAATGGGGGTGCGGGCCAGGGTGACGGACTGGCCCCCAAAAAAGGAGGGTTGGGGACCCAACTACGAGACCGTCATCACGGCCTTTCAGAACGGACAGCCAGACCAAAGTGTGGAGATCACGGATTTGGGCGAAGCACCGTTGGAGCCTGATTATTCGGATACAAAATATTCCTTGAGTGACCTTTTGAGTCGATCCCCTATGAAGGGACTCCATCCCATTCGCCAACGGAGTAACAGTGACGTGACCATTAGCGACATTGATGCAGAGGACATAATGGACCAGAATGCTGTCAACCCCAACACCGGCGCCTCGTTGCATCGGGAGTACGGCAGCACGTCTTCGATTGACCGCCAGGGTCTTGGGAACGATGGGTTCTTTACTATGTTGCGAGGATATCGGATTGACAACTTGGACCATCGCAGCGCTCCACCTGCCGGGTTCCCAGAGCTCCTTCGCTACGACACAACCCTCTCCCCAAGCTTGCAGACCGCAGCACAAATAGCCCGCGGCGAGATCGTCCGCATCTCCGGATACGACTACGTGGACAGCTCCCTCCTCTACAGCCGAGAAAGAGAGAAGTCCTTCATGCGTCGTCTCAAGTCGGAATCATCCGAGACATCGCTGTTCAGGAAACTGAGGACTATTAAGAGCGAGAACGACGGTCTGCGGCTCTCCACCGAGCAGGATGACCGCCGGCCGCTCAGCTTCCAGAAGTGCTTCGCTCACTATGACGTCCAGAGCGTCCTCTTTAACATCAGCGAAGCAGTGGCCAATCGTGTAAGCCTCAGCCAGAGGAAGAACACCACCACCGGAGCTTCTGCTGCCTCCCAATACCAAGTCCCAGGAGGTGGACAAGTGGCTGGGAATACAACTGGACCTGCATCCATGTTCGAATCGCCACTCGGAAGTCGGGAAGACCTCAATCCCAAGGAGAACCTGGATGCGGATGAGGGGGATGGGAAGAGCAATGGATTGGTGCTGAGTTGCACGCATTTTCGCAATGAGATTGGTGGAGAAGGCGAGAGGAGGATATCTCTATCCAGGGCCAACAACGCCACCTACAGTGCTGGAGGAGAAAACTGCTCGTTTGAGTCCTCCTTGAGCTCCCACTGTACTAATGCTGGCGTGTCTGTACTGGAGGTGCCACGAGAAAGCCAGCCAATCCACCGCGAAAAGGTCAAGCGGTACATCATCGAGCACATCGACCTCGGAGCGTATTATTACCACAAATACTTCTATGGGAGAGGTAAGCCTTGTCATTTTGCATGAAAAACAAAGCTGATTCTTGTTTGTTTAACTCAACATGAAAACTAAATTGACCTTTCATTCCTGGTTCTATTCAGAATGATTCATCAGTGTATGTTATTCTAAATTGTTATTGCTTGTAATCTTGCTATGCCTCTGAAACATAATTTCTCTTTAGCTGATGTCACAAAGGCTGTGTTTGTGCTTTTGTAACTCTGGCATGGACAGATATTTTGCAGCTTGTATGCATTTGTAGGAGTTTCTCTTTCAGATCAACCGCCGAACGTTCTACTCCCATCAGCGCTTTTATGGGATTGTGATCACATGCTAATTTGCCCTGTTTAGTAAATCTGGCCCTAAGTATTTTCATAGCTTTGTATCTTCAATGTACCAATGCTCCAAACCTGTTTGAGTTTCTTTCTTCTGTTGAGCACAAAAGAAGATATGTGACCTGTGCTGGCAAAATGAGTCACAATGAGCAAATTTTCAAAATTAGTCCTTTTTATTTTCACAATCTCCATAAAAAACCTTCAAAATGATGTATGATTTGTTGGAATTGACCAAAAAAATGACTGAGCTAGTCTTCTGAAGGTTCCAAAGCAAAACCACATAGCAACATTGCATCTTGTCCTCCACTTCTTTTCTTAATAATATTACTATATTAATAATCACAATATTAAAAATTAGAACAAAGATGCAAATAAACAGTTGAACAAATATAAGAAAAAAGCAAATTAAATGGTGCATTCATCTCACATCTAAACAGAAGCAGTTAAGAAAAACAAATAGGCTTATCAAAAGTAAAAATCACTTTAGTGTATTCATTACAAATTAACTGATTATTAAAACTACAAAAGCAGTTCAAACAAGAGCAGCGAGTGATTCTCTCTTTTATTTTAATGAGACAGATGGCCTATATATATTAAGACAGGGGTGTCCAAACTCAGTCCTGGAGGACCGGTGTCCTGCAGAGTTTAGCTCCAACCCTAATCAAACACACCTGAAGCAGCTAATCAAGGTCTTACTAGGCATACTAGAAACTTCCAGGCAGGTGTGTTGAGGCAAGTTGAAGCTTAAAGCCTGAGACACACTGCAGGATTTTTGGCTGTCCCAGACGAAAGATTGGCATCGTGAAACAATCGTGGCGAATCAGAAATCGCCACAGTTGTTTCACAATGCCAGACTTTCGTCTGGGACAGCCGAAAATCCTGCAGTGTGTCTCGGGCTTTACTCTGCAGGACACTGGCCTTCCAGGACCGAGTTTGGACACCCCTGTATTAAGACCTGCTATAATGCAAGGATCTAATATAATGTTACATATCAGATGTTTTTCCCCAACAGTTCCCCAGACGTTCACTTAAGACATAATAGATTATGTTTGCATGAATACTCGCCAAGACAGATATTTTGATATACTGTAATTCTGTGTATATGTGTATATCGGAATTGCACGCTGTCTGTGAGATGCGTCTTTATTCGCATGTTTCGAATGTGTCAGTCAGCACGATCATTTTGTTTACATCAGCATGGGTTTGAACATCACATTTCACTGGTTCAGCCATCGAGAATTTGCTATGAATATTCACAAAGCTGGAATGCCGCGCTTTACAACTATACCAAACTTGTGCTGAGGGGAAGCACCAATCGTCAAGAAGCGATCAGAGAAAAAGGTAGACCTCTCAGAAAACATACAAATAAAGATCATTTTAGATGTTTAATTACTATTTGGATCATTGGGATTGCTAGACGAGGGTTTAATGAACTGGTTTTTGTGAAAACCTCAAATTGAAAGAAATTTACTTTTTTTTTTTTTTTTTTGGCCTGTAGCTTGTTCCATGCACATTCCGACTCATTTTGCCAGCGCGGTGCATATATTCTGAAGATTGCTGGTAACCAAACAGTTGAAGGTAGCCATCGACTTCCATGGTATGGAAAATAATACTATGGAAGTCAATGGCTACCATCAGATTCAGCTTCAACATTCTTCTTTTGTGTTCCACTTGAGGGTGAGTAAATGACAGAATTTCCATTTTTTGGGGGTTAAATTTGCAAAATGACTACAAAAAGTACTAATTAGAAATTTAAAATGTCCTTTTTTTGCTCTGTGAATTATTAAAAATCGTGCATTGTAAGTATTCTCTCCTTTGGATGTCGGTCTGATGATTTATGGATCGTAGGTTTTGAGAAGCATGGTGTTTGTTACACATTTTGAAAGGAGAAACACTTGTGCCAAGGGTTGAGGTGTGAGAATGTTCTCCTGTCTTTGGCCTGTGATTTGTCATGTGAGAATAGACAGGGTTAGGTGCAGCTGTTCCCCTCCGAGGAGCCGTGATGCCGAGAGAGGCGAGACGGGACCCTCTCCTTACACCGCAGTCCCACCGCTCTTCATTAAAACATCTCAGCGTGTCTGGGAATGGAACAAGCAAATGATACCTCAACTTACTGTATATTGCACAATGTCGTCCGTGTTTGACTGAGAAGGTGTCAGCGTCTGTCTGCTTTTTTATTTTTTTTTTTTTTTTTTTTTTTTTTTTTTTGCATGTCTGCACATCTGCACAGTCCTGACAGGATTGTGTTACCCATTCCTAAGCTCTGGAAAGCAGCTGCTCCAACTCTTGCCATGCAGAAATTTGTTTCTTTCCTTTGACTACGCTGAATAATGAGCCGCAGCCTGTGGGTGAAAGCTGCGATTGTGTCCCGCACGTTCACAGGCTTTCCAGCTATAGCGAATGAGCCAATTACAGCTCAGCTCAAATGACAATAAATCATGTTAGCCAGCTCGTTCTATTGGGAAATAGATAATCATCCGCCGTGCCAAGTCGCCAAAGACCTATCAAGCAGAAGAGCTCAATTTCCTTCATTTGTGCAGGGATATATTTGACACTGATTAGTCTTGTGCATTTAACTATTTATTTTAAGTGTCGTTTAAAGAGGAAAGAGTTTTGATGTGAAAATCAAAATTGACCCATTTAGCCATGTGAACTATTAGTTAATACAAAACTAATAGCCAGATATTAATTTTAGTTATTCTCAGGCTACTGTTGTAGGTAATGCAGCTTTGTTAATATTTAGCTAATAATTAACAGTAATTTAATGCTGGTTATGGATAACTGAAATAATGGTAAATAATGGCAGATTTAAATAGGAGCTTTAGCATTTGTTTTTCAATTACAATTCATTTGTAATTGAATGCATAGCTTTAAACTGAATGCATAACTTTAATGTATAAAATTCAATTAAATTGAATGCATAACTTCAAATTGAAATAAATGGGGTGCATTACTTTAAAATTAAATAAACAATGCATAAACTGAATGCGTAACTTTAAAGTGAATTAAATTGAGTGCATAACTTGAATACATTGCTTCAGATTGAATTTAATTGAATGCAAAACTTAAATGCATAACTTCAATTTTAATAAATGCAATGCATAACTTGTCTTGAATGCATAACTAAATTTAATTCAATGGAATGCATAACTTACTCTTAAGATAAATGTTGGTTTTAAATTATTTTATACAGAAACTGCTTTTATTTTGACAGTCTGACATTCTCGACTTCAAACTAACAGTCAGAGTCCATTTAACCTTTCATAGCTGATCATCACCCCGTCATCGTCTCTAGAGGGACGTGGAAAGGACAGAGCTGTCAACATGTCTCTCCCAAGAGCCACTATCCTCTTTCACACCTTACTTTCCATGATGCTTTTATCACCCAGGGAGAAGCATTGATTCCATTAACTTCCTCTCCCGTTTTCCCCTGTTCGTGACCAAGATGCTGCATGATCGGGGATGCAAGATGTGACATGCCCACTGAACGTCTGCATTAATGCATGAATGTTATTAATACTTTTTGGTAAGAATCATGGCTCAGCTCAATGCCTCCCATTGGTGACAGAAACTGAGGTGTCATAGTTGCATTTCAGACGGTTTTTTGATGATTTTGCTGGTTTGTTCCTGGTCCACCAGGTTGAAACCACTTCTGAAATAACAAAGTATTTCTGAAAGATTTATCTTGATGAATATCTTATTTCACTACGAAATGAAATGTTACAGACGTTGTAAATATCATTACAAATATCATCAGACTATGGTTTTGCCATAGGTTTTTTTGTTTTTGTTTGTTTGTTTTGGACTTGATACTGTGGTAATCCTATAGTTGCTTTGGCATGTACCATGGTAAAACCATCTACGAACATTTTATATATCTTGTATTTGTGATTTACTCATTTATAAGCCTTTTTAGATAAAAACACTTGCTAAATCAATACATGTACACTACTGTTCAAAAGTTTGGGGTTGGTAATGTTTTTGAAAGTAGTCTCTTCTGCTCACCAAGGCTGCATTTATTTGATCAAAATTACAGAATTATAAAAAATGTATTATTGCAATTTAAAATGAATGTTTTCTATTTGAAAAGTCTTCAGTGTCACACAATCCTTCAGAAATCATTCTATTATGGTGATTTGCAGCTCAAGAAACATTTTCTGCTTATTATCAGTGTTGAAAACGGTTCATATTTCTATGGAAACCAGGATTCTTTGATGAAAAGAAAGTTCGAAAGAACAGCATTTCAATTTCTATTGAAATAGAAATCTTTTATGTGTCCTTGAATGCGTCCTTGATGAATAAAAATATTAATTTCTTACTGACCCCAAACTTTAAACGTAATATACTTTATCTAAACAAGGAAATCATTCCATACTACAATATACACTGAACAAAATTATAAATGCAACACTTTTGTTTTTGCCCCCATTTTTCATGAGCGGAACTCAAAGATCTAAGACTTTTTCTATGTACACAAAAGGCCTATTTCTCTCAAATATTGTTCACAAATCTGTCTAAATCTGTGTTAGTGAGCACTTCTCCTTTGCCGAGGTAATCCATCCACCTCACAGGTGTGGCATATCAAGATGCTGATTAGACAGCATGATTATTGCACAGGTGTGCCTTAGGCTGGCCACAATAAAAGGCCACTTTAAAATGTGCAGTTTTATCACACAGCACAATGCCACAGATGAAAGTACAGCCTAAGGCACACCTGTGCAATAATCATGCTGTCTAATCAGCATCTTGATATGCCACACCTGTGAGGTGGATGGATTATCTCGGCAAAGGAGAAGTGCTCACTAACACAGATTTAGACAGATTTGTGAACAATATTTGAGAGAAATAGGCCTTTTGTGTACATAGAAAAAGTCTTAGATCTTTGAGTTCAGCTCATGAAAAATGGGGGGCAAAAACAAAAGTGTTGCGTTTATAATTTTGTTCAGTGTATATGAAAGTACTATGGTATCCTCACAAATCCAGCTTGACCAAGTTGGTCTACCTTGTCAAAACCAGATGATGATTCATCAAAATCTGGTTGTAACTGGATTTTCCAGCAGGGTTGTGATAAAGTGGATTTTAGAGGGCAGTAGTTGTGTTGCTTTGAGTCGTTTAGAGAGGAAGAGATGAAGTGTCCCGGTAAGGGTGTTTGTTGTTCTTCACTTCTGGCTTTGAGTTGGATTAGGGGGTTTTTAGGAGAAGAACGGTTTCAGATCTGCTCCATCGTTCAGGTCGTGCCTGCTGCTGTAGCTATAAATGAGGTTGTGTTTGCTTTTCATTCACACTAACTGAGCTGCTCAATCCCTGTTGCTAATTTTGTTTGTTGTTCCATATTTTTGTGTTTTTATTTGAATGCTTTTCTCTTCTCCATGACATGCTTTAGTACTCTTTGTTCATCATGTTGCATAATTTTGGCCTCAGGTTTTCGACGATGTACAAATGCATGTTTGTTTCTAAAGGGGCTTACTGAAAAGGATATCAAGAAGAAAGAGGTTAAGCTTCATCTGTGGTGGGTTTTATTTCTGTTGTTAATCTCTGATGGACCCCTGTGGTGCAGTGAAATCAGAGATTATGCTTCATATATGATGCTATTGTGTCTGAGAGACTGTGTGAAAATCTGTGCTCTGGATCAGACCACATCATTGCCATGTGGACATGACAGATGACTGGAAGGATGTTTTAACCTCAACTCTTCTCCATTATAACACCAGTTTAAAATAATTATTTGATTTGATTTGATTTAAATTTTTTATTTAATTTTATTTTATGTTTTATTTTACATCATGAAGCCTATCAAGAGCATGTCATATTTTATTCCAAGATCAAAAGAGAAAATAATTTTATAAAGTATTTAAAATTAAGTTGCTATCAAATTAAATAATGTGTTTTAAACGTTTGTTTGTTTGTTTGTTTGGAACAAATGATCATTTGACCATCAGTTGTCATAAAAATCTAATCAAATCAAATGCAAAAATCTTAATGGTCCAAAAATAAACTTTTTAGTTTGTTTTGTGATTTTAATATCATAAAGCCTATCATGTCACATTTTATTCTAAAATCAAAAGAGAAAATAATTTATAGTATTTAAATAAGTGAAATAAGTTTTATAAGTAAATGTATCAGTATTTAAAATTAAATTACTACCAACTTAATTAATCAGTTCATTCATTCATTCATTCATCCTAAAATAAATGGTTTATTTATTTTATTAATATCATTAAGAATATAATATCAATATCATGAATCTCAATCATGTCATATTTTATTCCAAAATCTAAAGAGAAAATCATTTATAAAGTATTTACAATTAAGTTACTATCAAATTACATATTTTTTTAAAACATTTGTTTGTTTGGAACAGATGATCATTTTATTTTATTATTTTATTTTATTTATTTATTATTTAAAACCAAGTTACTATCAAAAATGATTTATTTGTGCGTTTGTTTGATTGATTTTTGTTTAGTATGGATAATCCTAATAAATGGTTCTAAAATAAATGTAATTTTCTTTATGCAAAATATAAATGTCTTTTTGTGGAGTGAAATATGACCTGGATTTACTTATTGAGATTCATCCTTTTAGTCATACAAATATAATTTGCATTGCAGTAGTTTTGTGGAAAAATGATTTCAGGAATTGATAAACAGGAAGCATTTCTATTTATTTTGTCCATTTAATCATCAAAATATGAAGGCGAGTAGCTGTTTAATGTAAAGCATTACAGTGGTGTCCAAAATGATTAGAACACTAGTATTTTCAGCAGCTAAAAATGGTTTTAAGTCAGTTATTTCTATCTTTTGCTGTAGTGTGTCAGTAGGAAATATCAGTTTACATTTCCAGACATTAATTGTAATAATCCAGTGAGATGTTTGTCATCTGATCTGATCATCATCCAGTCTGTCTGGAATGACATGAAGAAACAGATCAAACTGAGACCGACTAAATCCAGAAGAACTGTCTTCAAGAAACCTCCTGCAAAGCTCCTGAGAAACTATGCTCAAGTGCACCGTGGGCAAAAGCTGCTTTAAACACGAGGATGCTCACACCAAATGTTGATTTCATTTAGTTAATAGAAGTTAATTGATAAAGAATATCTGTTTATGACATTTATTTTTAACAGCATCCTCATTTTACGGCATTTTTACACAAGTGCCTACAACTTTCAACAGCACTGTAGCTTTGCAGGTAGGTTTCTTGAAGCATCTTGGAGACGTTGCCACAGTTCTCATGTTTACATGTCAAAGAGAGCTCTGGTGTTGGTTAAGATAGATATAGAGTATATCTGCTCAGCGTGACCTCTCAGATAAGCAGCACTAGAGCGGCTGTGCATGGCCCCACTCTCGCTCACTCTGTAGGGTATGCTTGGAAAGTGTTATCAGTCCTTCTAGAACCTGACCTCACATCTGTCCTGTCGTAACCCTCAGAGCACCAGAACTACTTCGGCGTGGATGAGAACTTGGGTCCGGTGGCCATCAGCGTACGGAGAGAGAAGCTGGATGACGGGAAAGACAAGGAGGCGGCTCAGTATAACTACCGCGTCACCTTCAGGACGAGTCAGGTACTTGATGGATTACTCCACAAAAAATAATATATTAATAAACATTGGTAATTAATTGTGATTGAATTTGATTCATTGATCAGCCTATCATGTAATTCATTCATTTTAAAATGAATTGATTGACATCCCAAATTGCAATAAAATTTAAAGTTGTTTTAGATTTAATGAATAAATGAACATAGTTCCACATTTAAATTAAAGTTTTACCTGCTAATATTTATCATTATTATTAGGAGGTGAAACTCTCCTCCTTTCAAACTTACAAGCTATAAAATATATTAAATGATATTATTTATATTAAAATATAAATATATTAAAATATATCATCCTTAGGAGGACTAGTAGAAATCAGTTGCTAATAACTGTAATTAATTAATTAACTTACAGTGCAAAATTGTCATAATGCAAACATTTTAATGGTCCTAAAAACTTCATTCATTCATTCATTCTTCAATGACATTTAATTTATGAATACAATCTTAATAGACCTAAATTAAACTTAATTATCTTTATAAAAATATAATGACCTTTTTTCCTTTTTATGAGGTGAAATGTTTATTTGTTTGTTTATTGTTTGGAAAGATGGTTTAATTGTCATGAAAATAATGTCAAAATGCAAAAATTGTAATGGTCCTAAAATGAACTTCATTTTCTAAATATAAATAATAAAATAATATTATAATTATAATATTAATATTAATTAGTTATGTCAAACGATTAATCACAACTAATCGCATTTAAATTAAAGTTTTTGTTTACATAATATATGTATGTGTACTGTCTGTGTATATTTATTATGTGTGTATATATATAAATACACACATACAGTATATATTTTGAAAATATTTACGTATATACATTTATATATTGTTACATTTTATATTATATTTAATATATAAGCAACATTTTTATTAAATATATACATGCATGTGTTTGTATTTATATGTACATAATAAATATACACAGTATACACACATTATGTAAACAAAAACTTTATTTTGGATGTGATTAATCACGATTAATCGTTTGACACCATTAATATTAATATAAATAATATTTGTTTCTTTTTTTATTGAGGATGGATAATCTTTAATGAAATTTATTTAAATAAAAATAATCATAATAGACCTAAAATGAGCTTCATTTTCTTTATGCAAAATATAATTTTCTTTTTTCTTTTTTATGAGGTGAAATATTCTCATTATTTTCGAGGGCAGTAGATGCAGATATTGTCAGCATCAGTTCCTCTCTCTCATCAAATGCATCGTCGCATTAAACCTTAGGCTTTGATCTTTAGCTTCTAATGAAACTCCTTCACAATTAAACTGAATTATGAAGCCTAGACACTCACATGAATCAAAACCTCAGAATGAGATTTAAAGAGATGCTAGTGCTTCAAATCGGCATTCAGCATAAAAGCCTTTTATTTTGTAAGTAAAAGTGCAGATAAAAGGGTCGAGACTCAATTTCTTCCTTTCAGACAAGAGCATGCCCTCAAATCTCCTGCAGGGAGGGAGAATTTCATTGCCAATGACTTAATGTCCCAGTGGATCTATGTATTTTTTTATTGAAAGTATTGAGTTTTCTCATAGACTGACAGGATTTAGTACTTGAGGTCAAACACTGGACTGATATATGGACCAGACTGGTAAAAATCTACTGCCTTGCCATGGGATTTTGATTGTTTGAGGCAGGAAAATGTCCTTGCTGTGTAATGCGTGTTATGTTTAATTCCTGGCCAGCGTACTAACAGCGCTGCTCTCGCTTTCCCTCAGTTAACTACCCTGCGCGGGGCGATTCTGGAGGACGCTGTGCCCTCCACGGCGAGGCACGGGACGGCCCGCGGTCTCCCGCTGAAGGAGGTGCTGGAGTATGTGGTTCCCGAGCTGAACATCCAGTGCCTCCGACTGGCCATCAGCTCACCCAGAGTCCCGGAGCAGCTCCTCAAACTGGACGAGCAGGGGGTGTGTATTAAAGCGCTCAAATCGGATTGGATGAGTCGTGCTTGATCCTGTTGTTAAGTAAAGGATATTCCATTATGCATAGCAGGGCTGCACATTTTGGCGAAAAAAATCGAATCGTGATTTTTCTGATAAATACTGCAATTTTTAAGATGCAATTTAAAAAGAATTGTTGTGCTTGTTTGTAGAGCTGCACAATTAATCCACAATTTGGTGAATAAATGAAGAGTTTATTTGCAAAAACAAATAACTCTGTTTTTTTTAAATGTTCAAAAATCATGTTTTTTTATTGTTATAGTGTTTTTATTGTCTTTTATTGTGTTAGTTAGCTAGTATTTATTATTTATTTTTTACCTAATCAAAATAAGCCAACTGCAGTTTGATTGAGATTAATTGGAATGCACAATGAAAAAAACATGATTTTTGAAAATTGTTAAAAATGGAGTTATCTGTTTTTGCAAATGAACTCTTCATATGCAGTAGTCAACATTTGAAGTGGATCAAAAAAAGTTGTCCTAAGACAAGAATGCATTTTGGTTTTAGGTTTTAGGACAACTTTGATGAAAGGTTTTGGTCCACTTCAAATGTTGACTACTGTATTAATATGTCTATAAAATAATAATTTAAATTAATGTTAATTAAGAATCAATAAAAATATATTATTATTATTATTACTAATACTATACTACAACTGCTACTACTAATAATATTAAATAAAACTACAATAATAAAATAAGAAATATTGCTATTTTGATATTTCACTGTAAAATAATCATAGAGAGTATTTGTAACCCTGGAGCACAAAAGCAGTCTTAAGTCGCTGGGGTATATTTGTAGCAATAGCCAAAAATACACTGTATGGGTCAAAATTATTGATTTTTCTTT